>JTDE01010724.1:18313-31905 GCA_014338405.1 Paragonimus skrjabini miyazakii | reverse complement strand
TTATTGATTATCGATTAGTTCGATTCAGTTGGTTTAAACGTTGGCTGTACACGTGAAGTTGGTGAAAGTGGAAAGTGTGTATAACAATCAGAAATTTGAAATAGAAAATAGTGTGCAAAACGTTACAGTGCTACACCCTGTTTTCAATGACTGCTTTTTAGGTCAACAGAACACCGCTGACATTGAAACGGACAAAATTACTGGATCCAGGTGAATTGAGCTTCCAACCTCAAACCCATGAACAAATCGCTGAGAAGAAAAATCGACTAGATCCGGGATTCTTGAGCTTGTGCATCGCACACGTGTATCAACCGCTACCCTCAAACCTGTGCAATAATCGCTCAAAACTTCTGGAAAGGAGACAGCAGTCACATTTGCCGAAAGTTCTACGACCTGAATTAAATGCTTGTTTTACGGGTCAATACGGAGTATTAGACATCACAAGGCTAAATCGCTGAAGGCGGGAGTTTGAGCGCCTTAGCTATTATCGTTATGACGGATAGCGCGGACAGCGAAACAAAGTGTGCGAGAAAACATTTGGAAGAACGGACCAACCAGATTATTGAAAAACTGCAGGAATCGCGTGAAAGTACGAACGATGATATAAAGAATTGCAAATCGTTTGTACATGAACAAGTAGGATGACAATTACAAGTTAATAAGGTGACAACAGATTTCAGCAATGTTTGCGGAGCTGGAAGAAGACAGGAAAACTAGAGTGGCAAACACGGATAGAGTTATTCAGCAGTCACTGATGGATCTCATGTCTATGCTGGAAAAAATAGATGGACTTCTCGGTGAAATAGATACTTGCAAAAGTACTGTAAACAAACTCAACTCCCTTCTTCTACATGAAGAAAAGGATAATCAAGTGATGCGTTAACCTTGCGTGAGGGCTTGTTCGCGTTTTGATAAATACATGTGCATCTTTTCGTAAAGTACATTGACTTAAGCTGCACCTGTCCTTAGTAAATTGCACTGGACACAACAGGTCACAGGCCTGCCTGATTGAAATGGGCGTCGGCGCAAACAGTTTAAACAGCCATTGTAGTGGATCTAAACACTATACGAAATTCAGGTATGAACACGAGATCAAAAAGGCGATAAAAATGGAAACGATCGACTCACAATAATTCGTTAAAGTGCCCTGATTTAGTATTCCACTGCACGAAATGCAGTATCCAATAGATACAATCTGTCTTGTCGTTCCTAATTAATCTTGGAGGTCACAACTGAGGTAATTCCGATGACAGATAAATAAGGAGATTTACCGCAATGGTCGGTTGATTCCGTTAGCTTCTAACTCTCCAAAATTCACTGCACCAGCGACATTGAACGCAGAGAGAACGTAAGGCTCACGAACCGAGAAGTGAGTGAGTTGTATTTAACGATTATTGATTAGTTCGATTAAGTTGGTTTAAACGTTGGCTGTATATGTGAAGTTGGGGAAAGTGACAAGTGTGAATAACAATCAGAATTTTGAAATAGAAAATAGTGTGCAAAACATTACAGAACTCCCCCACCAGAGCGTTTGTGGGCTAAAAAAACGATGAAAGAACGGCAATGAAGAGAAAACAACCAAACGCTCGATAGTCACATCACGTACTGCAATTTGTCAGGTGTTCCGGCCAGTGTACAGACCGCCCTCTACGTGTGGTACGTTGTTCACGAGAACAAGGGGGGCTGGGCTGTAGGTGAACATGATACTGTCGGGGGTGGGGAGGGGTGTCTTTCAGTCAGCATCGTGTCCAGTGGGTCAACATCCTTCTCTGTGTAGGCTGGTTTTAGTCGGTCAGTGGATATGGATTCGGTTCGTCCGGACCTGTCGATAATGAAGAATGATTCGTCACGCTTAATCACCTTAAAGAGACCGAGATATCGTGGCTGTAATGGTTTTCTGGTGGCGTCTTGGCGCATACACACAAATTTACATGTGAATAAATCTGGGGATTTTTGTTCTCGGCGCCAGTGATGATGGCTCGGCGTGAAACAAAGGTCGAACATGTGTTGTCGTAAACGTGAAATGTAATCCGTATCTGGGTCTGAATAAGTCGAGGGTTGGATCAATTCTCCTGGAAGGTGCAGGTTGGTACCGTATACTAATTCAGAGGTAGTACAGCCAATGTCCTCTTTAACGGTAGACCGGATTCCAAGGAGAATGAGTGGCAGACGTTCGCTCCACTTCGTTGCGTCCGACTGCGCAGTTATTGAAGCTTTTAGTTGTCGGTGAAAACGTTCGACTAAACCGTTAGCACAAGGATGGTACGCCGTCGTTTTAATGTGCGAACAACCCAGTAACTCGGTGAAGTTGCGAAAAAGGGAGGATTGGAACTGAGTGCCCCGATCCGTATTGACTGTAGATGGTACACCAAAAGTAGCGATCCAGTGTTCCACGAAGTTTTTGGCGACTGTCTCCGCCGAAACATCTCTAATAGGCACAGCTAAAGGCCAACGAGTGAAACGGTCGATTTTGGTTAATATATACCTACCTACATGGGAAAAACGGGCATCTGACTGGGAAAATGTGCCATGTGTGGCAATCGTATGTTTATGCACTTTACTCCTTTGACACTCCATAAACTGTTGTGACCAGAGAGGGCCAAACAAAGCGCGGTGCAATCAACTTTAATGTGCCGCGTCTTCCGGGGTGAGATAAACGATGGAAAGGATTAAAAACAATGCGACGATATGAAAGTGGGACAAAAGGTTTAGGTTTACCCGTTGAAGTATCGCACAGAATGTCACCAGGTTGTGTCGGCAGGGGGATGGTAGGTTGTTTCAGGAACTTACAGATGGAAACGTCCTTCATGTCCTCACTGCACTGTTGGGCGGTGGCCATTTTGGATAAGTCAAAGGAAGGTGGCGATTGGACTGAGTTGACATCAGGATGTGATAAAGCATCAGCAACGATGTTAGCGTCACCACGTAGGTGTCGGATGTCTGTGGTGAATTGGGACATATAGTCCAGATGTCTGATTTCACGCGGAGAGTACCGGTCGGGTTTGGCGTGAAATGGAAATGTCAAAAGTTTGTGATCGGTTTGCACGACAGTGTCGGCCTTCTAAAAGGTGCTGAAAATAACGGATCGCCAAATAGACTGACAGTAGTTCACGTCCAAAGGTGCTGTATTTAATCTGGGTTTGTTGGAGCTTTTGGGGAAAAAGGCTAAAGGACGTTGTTCGCCATATACTGATTGTTCTAAAACTGCGCCGACGGTAGCATTTGACGCAACTGTGGTGAGGAGGAGATGTGCATTTGGATCGCAACTGATGAAGCACAGTTAAGTGGCGTGGCACAGGGCTGCCTTTGCTGCTGAGAAGGATGCTTTTGGCTTCGGGTGGGAGTTCAATTAATTTACGTTACACCATTTACTCTCTGTAAGCTACGCATCGTGTTCCACTGCATTCAGCTACAGTTCCGTCCTATAACTTATTTTTCCGAAACATCTGGGTGGTGTTTTATTAATCGTGTAGACATTGTGGCTATTTTGGAATCGCTCAGAAGTTGCTGTAAGATGGGAATACACGTTGTAGAGATACACATATTTTGATTTAACCCACCGAATTACACTACAGACCATATGCTTTAAGAATGCTCCCGCGACGTGACGTTACATCAAGGTGGACGGTTTCAATTACAGTCAGATTCATTTAGTACTTATGGTCGTGCCTAACCTGAGTTTGCGGTGAACAGGACACAGATGCATGATTCCAGCTGCTGATGAGCGAAACAGATGTATTCGGCGACACATCAAGCTTCTGAATTACACGGAAAAATCTCCCTCATACGGAACTAGTCACCGGATACGGTTGATAACTGGATAATCGGAATATCCTTCGCTTTAGGTTTATTCTGCCCTATTTCATCCATAACGTGAAAGCAGTGGTGCAACTGTCTCATGAGGAACTTCGCGTCGTCTGCTCAATTCCCGGTAGCATCTTCGACGTAATTATATCCAAAAAGACCGAATCATCGAGGAAGGATACAGTATGCAGGCCCAACCGCAAATCCAATATTAACAAGCAGACCATTACTGAAAACCCACTGTCCGCTGATTTTTTTTATGTGGAACCTGTTGCGGTCATAGTGTGACTTTTTTATACAATAGACGCTTTAAAGGAATAAGAGCTGTGTCAAGTTGACCAGTGGGCACATGGCTGTCACTCACCTAAGATAATTGCCATATATCTGAGGATAATCCCTGTACAACAGAAAGCTAAGTAGGATCTGAAAAAGACGTGGCGTAGAATACCCTACACTTCACTCACCCAAGAATAAACCACTTGCATCAATATTGTGTAAAAGGTAAGTCACGACTAAATAGCTTACGGAAAACCAGCAACCCAATTATGTCTGATCAGCAACATTTTATATTCGAACCGAATACATAGTAAAACAAAAATAAACGAGTACAATAAAATACCGTGGATAAAACCCAAAGGTGGATGAATTATCCCCCATGTCATTTAAGTGCCATCTAAGCATATCTATTGAGAACATCGACAAGATTTACAACTCTGTGCGCTTATAATTATTTTTCGATTCCGCGCTCGAAATCAAGAGATTTAAATTCAGATTTTATTGACAGTTACCGGCAAGGTGGTAGGACGACCATACTACATGTAGTTCACGATTAATTGAACACGGTCTACATACATGAATACACTGGTGATCGGCCTATTCTAAACAACAGCATCCCACCAAATTCTAATAAACACAAACAATGCCACCAGTAACCCTAAGCCCAGTATAGCACGGTCGACACCCAGTTTAGAGGTTTTTTCAAGTTTCTACATTCTGAAGTTGCGTTACATAATAGCAGACAAGCCACTACGATGTGGTACTATAACCTTGCAAATCTGGCCACCTGATTTAGTTATTCAAGGGGTTGAGTATTAAAAAAACGACCCGAACGCTACCAAAGTGAAAAATTCGAAATTGGTGCGACCAGAATGTGTACTCAGGGACGTAAAATATACAAATGACGGTCAATGGAAAAGGATGGAACCCGTAGATCAGTCTGTGTTATGTAAGCGCAACACTGAATGCACTTATTCAAATCATTGCAAACAGCCGGCCGACTTGAGATGAGGGGCGTTCGGGTTTGTCGTATACACGACGAGGCAAATTGTCGCGCAATGCTTTCTCCCAATCCCCATTAGTTGATTTTGCTGTGGCCAAAATTGCATGCATACAATTGATGGTCAAGGTTTTGCTACTACCGGAGCTCCATTTGAAATAACGTTCCAATGGCAAGCGAATACATTCAACCCCTGAAATGAAAATTAAACCGACTTTAAGTTTGAGAACGGAAAACAAACGGTTTTAACTATCTCATTGCCACTATCTACCTCGAATATGCGAATAACAGGGTGGAAAATAGATAAACGGTTTCAGGCATCACTCGAATGGAATAAATGAGATAACTGCGAAAAGATGAGTATATGAAACCATTGAGATTTGAATCAAATCAAACTGTTTTTAATCTGAATTAAGTTTGGATCACTCGTGTACACTCTAAATATTTGGTTAGACAAACTTGATGGGCTGTTACCCCATTGGCTATCAGCAGATCTAGTCTTTTGAGAAGTTATTTCAAATTCTAACCAAGAAGTTACGGACCATTTGAATAAGTTAAAATTGATAAACCTGTTATCAGGAGAGTCGACGCTAGAAACGCAACCATGTTTACGACTGACTCTCCACCTTTCATCGTTTTGTGAATAGCATGTATAAAAGATGAGGGGTTTTGCGTACCCAAAGCGAAGAAATATTTAAGATAAAACGTCACGGAGTATAAGTATTGTGATAGTTTACGAAATAGCCGCTTGGGAATGATATTAGAGATTGATGATATCCAGCAAAAGTTAACGGAAGATCGAGCTAACTTCGAATAGTTGTGCTACGTAGTAAGGATCCGTCAAACGAAATGAAAACCTTCAGCTACTCCGAACCATTTCACGAACCAGCTATCACCAGATGTTCCCGGCGGTGTTTACCTTGGGCGAAATTAATGAACACAACACTACATGCAATAAATGCTGCCAACGCATGTGAACAAACCACTTCAGCACGAAGGCGTCAAGAACTTTGAGTTAATTAGCGGTTGAACAGGATAGCACGCAAGACAGCACAGCTGTTGCGTGGTAAAAGATTTTCAAACAGCAGAGACAAAACTAGACGCACCGCACTCCGTCAGGTATTTCAAATTGCACACCACAGTCTCCATGTGCCTTTGCAAAACTGTCGTGAATAAGTAGATTTGACGTTGGAGGGCGAGGTTACGGAGATTGTAAACCGGTTTATATATCTGGAAGGTTTCATCAACAACAAAAACAGTGGAACACAGGTGATGAAACGGGAGCTCGGGTATCCAAGGTAAAGGCAACATTTGTAAACTGACGATACACCTGGTGAGAAACGTACATCTCCCTGAAGCGTGTGGGTGGCACATATAAGTCGATCGTAAGGACTATGCGCTACTGTAAGACTACGAAATTTATCCATCCAGAAGAAATGGAGGAACCATCTTCGAATATCCGACCATCGAATTCTTTGCCCGATCGCTCGTACCCGGTGGTATTATCGGGTAAGCAACGATGAAGTTAGACAGCAGGCATTTGGTAGTGAGTGTCAGGACAGTTCACTCGTTCGATCTTTAGGATGAATCATGTGGTAAGGATGTCAGCTGATCGTTTGCCGTAGACAGCCTTTATTATCGACGCCACATCCGACTACCGCATAGGGGAAAATAACTTGGTTTAGAGAAGTGAAATCATTCACCGATGTTGGTCAAGATTACCTCCCAAGATGGGGCCTCCAAACTCATATAGCGGATGGTTAGAGACTTTAGATGATTGTCAGGGAAGTCGCCAGTTCCCCGAAAATATTGTGTGACAAAACTAACAAAGTACACTTGCGAGTGACCTTCATCGTTGCCATGGTCATGTATTTCTTCGGTCTTCACGAATGCCCTCAGCTATCGTGACAACTGTCATCCCGACTACACACCTACTCGACACTGTCTGGTCCATTCTCTTTGACCTTGTTTGTTGCTAGTCACAAATCCTACAAATACGAACGGGTTGTGACCATGTTGTCTTCGAGCTGGGCGACATAAAGAAGCTCTGCTTGAAGGTCAGTCTTTTCCTTGTGTTCATGCGATAGCCTCGAATGAATGGGTTGACCAGGAACAGGCTAACTGATCGCGTATGCTCCGTCGTTCATTGCCGTTATCCGTCATGTTGTTGTCCGCCCTTTAATTGACCGTTATTCCGTTCCGTTTACGCACTCGTAAGCCGTAGATCCAGTTACAACAGTGATATGGCGGTCAATCGGGCTAAGTGACGTGAGGGTTGTAACTGCCTGGCCAAGTTGTCTCCAAAGTAAGTGCAAATAATGAGGTGAGGTAGTGAAAGTCATGCTGACGAAGATCAGTTTTCATTTACTGATCGTGGGGTTTGAGTTTAGATAAATCTGGCCGGACTGATTAAACCTCACTTTCCTCCTTTCATTCTCCTTTTCTTAAATATGACTTGCTTTTTTTGCATGGCTGTATGACGATCCAGCATTGGCGTCAACCCCTAATACAGTGCACAGAAGCGCCAGATTACAAGCACTATGTTTATGCCATATTGTAATGCTCAGAACTAATGAATTCGAAGGGCCTTGAAACAGCTCTAAACGCAAACTGTACAAGAATGTAGTGTAAAAGACCCTGCGTTGGTTGCATGACAGGTGAACGTGTAGTTATAGAATCACATAAATATTACATAAACCAGTTTATCACTACTCGACAGCAACAGCACATGTGAAATCAAACTGTTATCTGATTGGTCTATAACGAAACAACCTGACGGATAGACGAAGACGTAATCGGATAATCGTTCACCTAATCCTGATGTTTCATCTTAAAACGACGTCTGATCGTTCATCGTTACACTATTCTTCATGTTGTGGCACAGATAGCTTGTAAATCAATCAGATTTTGAACAAACATACCTGCATTTACACGGCTCTCCGACGGCTACAAATAATTGAAGTGTACTGTGGGACTTGGAACACTTAGTCGTAAAAAATAATCAAATCCTACATTAAAACAAGAATACCTATAAAACAAAATCGTCAGGAAAATTACAAAGTCCAACAACACAGAAAGCCTAGCACTGCAACAAATGAAAATGGTCGATATATTAGGATACAAGTAGAATAAATATTTGTTAAACTTCCGCAACATTATTCCACATTACTGTCACAGTTGTCAAACCAGAATCAGTGTTGGCAATGACAGAAGAACATACGTGGATAATACCTTAGAAACAGCTTTTCAGCTAAGATCCGAACCGCCATTCGTTTTTGATGTAGTCAGACAAAATGTCAACCATGTGAGGCGGATTATAACACAAAACGTCGTTGGATAAGTGATAATGGTCGTTACCAAAGCGTTGAAACTGAACTACGTACCAACGACGTTATATTATGGATTTACTTGGAAGATCTGGTGACTTCAGGCGTTTGAAAATGTTCCAACAAAGGGCGAATACGTGCAAAAATTCTCCAAACGATGCGGAAGAAAGTGAAGAAAACAATGCTACTGTCTCAAAAGTCGGTATCAATTCGCTATTCCACAATCGGTATATGATGATGGTCGACCTCACAGAATCGTTGCTGTTTCCAACTGGTCAAGTTAAACTGGGCGACGTGTTAGTTCGTAAGCTGTTCGCAGATCACAATGACAAGGTTTATACTCGAGGCGCAGAGGCCTGCGCGAATGAGGATCTCTCACTGTCACATTCGTGACGTCCGACTGGGTTCAGATAGGATGAGTTGATCGACCAACCGACGTTTGATTTCGACACGCCAGTGATCACTAAACATTTCCCGAGCGGATTAGCAAGAAAACGGATAACCCAGTTTTGCTGAATTCGTTAGGCTCAAGTCTGCTGCGATCCAGTGGAGAAAATCCGCTGGTGCAACGGTGATGGACGCCAAAAAGCAGTCACCATAAGCAGGTTCAGCGAATAAAAGACAACCACAACTGACGCCAAAATCAATAACCACAGAACACACATAGAAAGCTGCTGTGCTTGCTTGTAAGCTTAATATAAGCTACGTCCAACAGCTTTCTAACTTGCTTGTCGGGGAGCAGTCACTGTAGTCCTCCCATAATTAGAAAAAACTGACCCCGTATCATCTGTTTTGGTTGTTCATCTCTCGCAAAATTGTGTAACCCATATTGAGGTTCTCAATTTTACGAGGATTTTTTGTTCATATAAACTGAACATCGTTCGCAATTTTTTGCGTCTTTCGCATCAAACTCACCAATTAACTGGATAAGCAAATAAAGATAAGAGGAGGTTTGTGTCTTACGTTTGTTCACAACTAAAAAACTACTGTGGTTGAACACGGCGTCACCAGGATTACCAGCCTTAATGTACTAGTGATCGACGCTGATACTTAACTATATTTCAGAAAATTATTTAGGAATTGATTGGCCAAATGGTCCATATGAAGATGCGTATACCTCGACAAAAAATGACGTCGTGAGTCAAAGTAATACAATATATGCAAGCGAGCTAATTTCTTTGTGGTTGCGACGTGGTTGGAAGTCTCCAGTTCACGGATAAAATAAACGAAATACAGTTCGCCACCCACTCCGGAAACCACGTAGGCCACAAGGTCTCCAAATTGAAGGGATAACAGGATCACAGTTCGCAACCTATTAACCGTTACTTTCATTTTCCTTTACCAAACAGTATACTAATTAACTCGTATCTTACAAACAGCTGTCGAGGCGTTATGGAAAGCTAAGGTACACTGGTACGACTTGCAACCCGACGACTAACAAGAGAACAACAGGGATAAGATTAAAAAACAATCAGACAACAAACCTGTACGGCGTGCTTTTGCCAGAGTGATAGGACGGCGTACTGCTTTGTCCACAATCGCCCCAATCACGTACACAGCATTGTGGTTCCATTCACCGGGCTCGAACGAACGAGGCGCATTGGGGCTGAGATAAATCACAGGTCTACTCGGATTGCCTATAGGAAAATCGACTGAATAGTGGTTGGGCGAAATGGTCCACGGCAGGTCGGCCAGGTTGTGAATACTGGAACCCTACAGGAAAAAGAATAGTGTGCAAGCAGTGGAATTACGGGAGGTGTGTACTACTGATGACGGTCAAAAGAACTGGTGTTAAACATCTAGGTCAGACCCTATAAGTTGCTTGGATTGGCAAGGATATGATGTTGCATTACTAGGATATAAATCTTATAGAAAATTAAAATAATGAAAATAAAATTCAGGCCGCAGGTTCCTGTCGCGGCCCAGCTGGCACCAAAAGCAGCAGGATGGTCCGAACCAAATACTGAAATCAGATGAACTTCAGCTTTCAAACAATGTACAACCAACTTACTAAGTGAATAACATATACATTTCAAAAAGTGAAGTTTACACGAGAGTCGACAAACACCAAACAATGATTATGTCAAGATAAACAGGCCTCAAGCCAACTGAGCAAATTGTGACCCCAGAATAAGGAAGTGATGAAACTAAGTTGAAAAGCCAAACGCTGCACGGTCAACAAAATTTCGATAAAAGTCAATACAATCCCGGAAAAATCTATCGGAAATGTAATAGGAGACCACGTACGATTTATTCTGCCTTTAAACTGGCCTTTTTAAGGTTTACTGGCACTGAATTCAACACAAGCTACACGGTAAGGCAAACGTATTCGACACTGGACAGAGCGGACAAAATAGGTGGAACTCGAAAACACAGGCGTACAGTCGATGGTGGGTACCGTTAAAACTCCAGTGAAAACCCACCGGACTCGTCACGCCAAATTCCTCCTCCATGAACGTGTATTGATTAGTGTGTGGAAGAAGACCGCAAAGTGTGAGATGAAACGGATAAGGTTTCATCAGCCGTGTAGTTTGCATCACGTAGGTCATTTGATTGGCCAGATTTTTTTGATCCTGCAGACGCATTTCCGACTCGTGAGTGAAATCGAAGACTAATTGTTGGGCCGAGTCCGGGCAACGCACTTCAGCCCACATCCAGCCCTCCTGATGCGCGCGAACGCATTTGGAATCAACTACTCGTATGATGCGATCATTGGAGGCTGGTAATGCATCTGGTGATATGCTGACAGGCTTGAAACAAGACAGTGGATAAAATAGTTCTGTGAGGTATACAAATGATAAAATTCTACATGGACGCAAGAAACGCAAACCCCAGTGGAACTACGGAAGGAATGACAACGCTCTAAATAGAAAAGTGGGTAATGAATGAGATTAACTTATTTGTGACCTTGCAACCTGTAAAAATGGACCCCTCAATATATCTCAAAATTCTGAAAGGCACCAGCAAACCTGAGCCAACTTTGCAGTAATGCTACAGTTGTCTCTTACCAGAGGGAGGGGTGTATAGAGCGAAAGTGCTTGCAAAACTGCTCCACCGTTGCGAAGCCTGTTCGCTCAACATCAAAGGTGTTCATACGTAATATGTCTGTGATCGCTGTTATCTGCGAAGAACTGCCTGTGTGTGATAGCAGTACCGCGTGAACGATGACCAGATTCGACTGTGTGTGGAAGGAACAGATAGTCTCTTTTAAAGCAAAACAGGTTCACTCGATCGATCGTGATAGTTACAACACACTTTACGCGTGTCGACTGGGTTTCTACCATAGCACGTTCTGGACTATGCGGAGTAAAGCTGCATGTTAGGTTGTTCATGAAAATGAAGCTGCCATCAAGTCTGGTACCTACTGGTTTCACCGGGCTTCAACGCATGAATCCGAAATTAACCGTCCCTAGGTAAGGGTATTGAGGGATATGGCCAGGATCCAGGGTCATCAACGGAAATTTTGTCATGCTTATTGTGATGGCCTTTGTTCGCCATTATTGTATACAATATTTTCAAACAAAAAACTATGAAAATTCGATGTTTAATACAAGCCAAAATTGCGTGCAATGTGAAACTGCTTTGTCATACATTTCATTTTACACCCCTTAATTTAGGCAACATACTTCTAACATCGCTGTTTTATGACTCCTTGATAAGCATTGAATCTGTCATCAAACATTTCGCATCGGGTAGACCAAACCGTGAAAACACGAGTCCGAAGAGAGACAAGACATATGGCAAATCGTTAACGAGATAACTTCATTTTTACTAGAATAAGTAGCGATCGAGGTCACGATTAAATGTGAAAAGAGCGGCATTTTGATGATCATATAAGGTTGGAGTGTATAACTGTGATGCCGAAACATCGCTATCTTGTCTGGTTGTATCGTAATTTATGAATAATACATCATTGGTTAAAGTTCAGAATATATGGTCAGAAGCATTCGTTCAAGGTGATGGTGGCCGTCGGAACAACCAAACTAGTACGAAATAAATGAAACATGCACGTTTCAGTCACCACAACGGTAGATCAACTAAATAACACTTGTTATACATAAAATGGATCCGAAACAGAAAGAAATGAGATACCAATCAACTTCACAGTATCCATTAAACGAGGAGTTCTTGGGCGAAAATCCAAAAATTCCAAATAAAAGACAGTCTTTAAGAGCGATGAAATGCGATATGGACTTATGTTGTCGACAAAACAAGATAGAAGAAAAGTATACCGACCAGAAAAATCACAACGGACAGTGTGATTACGGCTTATGAAAGCCCTAGCGGCTACGCTGGTCGAATTTGTGCAATGCAGCCTTTCAGGCCGAAGATCAGAAGGAATGGAAACGTCTACAGATAAACAACGCCCTGCCGGGATTTTATGTACAGTCGAACGATCACTGATGTTCATTTACAAATTTTTGAACAACTGATGAATGGTTGATATGAGAGGATCACTGTTCCGTTATAACTGAGACTTTTATATTCAGACAGACGCGTCAGCGGACCCCTTTCGAAAAAAATCAAGCTCGGGTTGCTTCTTTGCCAGAGCTTGTCAGTAGTCCATATCCCTGAAAAGACCGAGGTTTGAACTCCAGTCCACGTTCTTACAAGGCAACCGGTTCGACCATTACACCATTCACCTCAAAGAAAGTGTGACTAAATTATCACATCTAAACGATCAGCCCCATTCGCCTGAGATCCGATCGCTCTGAGAGGGAATGTAGTAACTATACTGTTAACTTCAGTAGATGACCTCACAACTGGGACCTTGTTGGGAAAAGGAACTTTTCCCCAAAAAAATTCGCATTATTCGCAAGGGAAATGGACTTCTTCATTTCCCGGGAACTAGAAAGCTCGCCAGAATTCTGGAACGTCCCGGAAGCTACGCTCGCTTCTGACTGGTCCATTCGGCGACCTAGGTCCAAGGCCACCGCAAACCTACAAATACAGTTGCTGTAAATCGCAATTTTGCCTTCGGGCTGAGCAGCAAATAAAGCTCGTTTGAAAGCCGTCCTTTTCCTTACTTGTTGGGGGGTTCTAAGTTGCGAGCTTTGCGTTCCGATATTTGAACTCTGATTTTCGTACCGCTTTGCAATATCGTTGCGTTCGTTCGTGATAGAGATACTGCTCGTGGTCTTGCGTTTGCTCTTGCCTTTCTCTATCAGGTGGGGTCGTAACAGTTG
>JTDE01010700.1:0-10458 GCA_014338405.1 Paragonimus skrjabini miyazakii | reverse complement strand
GCCACGCGTAGATACCACACTCGATGCTTTACATGGCGCAAAGTGGTTCTCCACGCTTGGCCCAGCTTCGGGGTACCGACAGGTTGAAATCCGCCCCGCAGATCGTCAAAAGACGGCATTTATCATTCCATCCGGGTGATATGAATTTGAAACAATGCCGTTCGGCCTGGCTAACGCGCCTGCTACTTTTTAGCGATTAATGCAGACAGTGTTGCAAGATTTAGTACCAGGCCAATGTTTAATCTACCTTGAAGACATTATTGTTCACGCGCCTACAATTGAAAAGCACAATTCTCGACTGAAGAGTATATCCGAACCTCTCCGAATGGCGAGCTTGAAGTTGAAGCTTACAAAATGCGTGCTCGCAAAGCAAGAAGTATCATTCTTAGGCCATCTAATCACACCCTCAGGAGTAAAAACCAATAACAAAAGTCAAGTAAGTTGTTGATTGGCCAGTACCACGATCAATAAGCGAAGTACGAAGTTTTATGGGGCTGGCTTGGTGTTATCGGAAATTTGTTCCACATTTTGCGGAGATAGCATCCCCATTGCATCAGCTTACAGAGAAAGACAAGAAATTCGTATGGTCTGCTGAATGTCACGCACCGTTCTAACTCTTAAAGATAAGCCCAGCTCCCCTCCCATTCTCGCATTCCCCGATTTCTCGCCATCATCCGGTCCCTTCATACTAAACACTGACGCCAGTGACTTGGCTGTCGGTGCTGTGCTGTCCCAGAAGTCGGTCAATGGGGAAGACGTGATTGCCTATGCCAGTCGTCCACTCGATAGGCGAGGAAGACGTTATTGCACTGCACGCCGTGAGATGTTAGCTTTGTGTATTGCCTTAAACACTTCCGCCCTTACTTACTCGGGAAATCCTTTAAAGTTCGAACGGTCCATCAAGCACTACAATTTTTTCGCAACTTTCGAGAGCCGGAAGGCCAAGTAGCACGCTGGTTGGAATATTTGCAGGATTACGACTTTGACTGTATCTATCGCCCGGGCAGCCGTTACGCAAGTGCTTATGCTTTGTCTCGCCTCCCCGCGGAAACCTCAGGTGGGGCCACGTGGGCAGACTGTCAGCTGAATGATCTATACATTTCTAACATCTACCGCCGACAACTTGGGGGATTCCCAAAACCGACTGGTCGCGAATTGGAGGGCAATTCCCCGAGGGGCGCTGCTTATGGTCACAATGGGCGAATTTGCGGCTTACCAATGGTGTGTTCCGTTTATTTGATAGAACCAAACTAGCACATAGACTAATCGTCCCATTTGGCAAGGTTTCAAGGGTTGTCCGAGAGGTAACTTTTGAACCGGGACATGTGGGTCAGCGAAGCAGCTGTCCAATAGCGCTTTTGATGACCACATAACGATGTTGTTCGCAATTGTGCCAACTGTAACATCTGTGCGCAAACCAAATCTCCCACCCAGGCTCACAGAGCCTCGCTTCAAACGGTTGCAACAGTTGACCCCAAACACCGTGTGGGAGTTGATGTGATGAGACAACTACCGAAGTCGAAAAGAGAAAATAAATATATTCTTGTGATTGTTGACTATTTAACCAAATAGTGTGAAGCCTTTTTGATGCCAAACCAGGAGGCTTCCACCAAAACATCGTTGTTCGTTAACAAATGGGTCGCTTGTTTCGGTACACCAATTGAGCTGCACTCCGATCAAGGCGTTGCGTTCAAAAGTGGCCTCCCATAAAAAGTATGTTGTTTGTTGCGTATATACAAAACACAAACAATTCCTCATCATCATCAGAGTAACGGCTTGGTCGAACGAACCAATCGTACTGTGATGACAATTCTACGTACCTTCATTGAACACAACCAATCAGACCGTTAGGACGAAGTTCTGCCACAGCTTCTCCTCGCATATACAGCCGCCGTCCATTCGGACACAGGGTGCAAGCCTTCACTTCCAACCCCAAACCAGTGAAATTTCAGCGATTTTAGCGATTTCAGCGATTTGTTCACGGATTCTAGGTTGGAGACCCAGGTCACCCAGATCCTGTCAACTTGTCGTTTCGATGTCAGCGATTTTCTTATGATGCAAAAGGCAGTCATGGAACACAGGGTGTAGCACCGCTTTGGGGGTTACAGAGAATACCGAGAACAAAGTAAAATACTAATCTGACAAAACAGACTAAAGTACTAATCCAACAACTTCCTAAGTAAGTGAGAACCTAACATCACTTTGAAACGGTCACTAGAAGAGCAACTAACAACCTTTAATGGAAGGTCGTTCCATTGGTTGATCACCCCGTAAGAGAAGAACTGTTGCCTAAAAAAGGTCCAGGGTCGAAGCTTATAGAGCTTCTTGTCGTGACCCCTTCGAATGTTATCAACTAGTGGGGTAAAGAATTGCTGCACGAGTCCTGTGCTGAAGAAGAAGTGCGTAAGGATTAAGTCTTCGCGGAATCTTCGAAAGTCAAGTGGATGAAGATCAAGAATTTTAAGACGAGACTCGAAGGAGAAATGCCACAAGTCAGTGGCCATTTTGCTGGCTACTCGCTGGACACGTTCGATGGCGAGTATGTTCCTTTTCAAGCCGGTGTATACGGCTTGCTTTGCGTACTCAAGCAATGATCCTATATTGCCCCGGTAGAGCGATTGAAGAACATGTCTGTCTAAGCGGGGAAGGGCTCTGTTTATCACCCCAAGAGCCCTAAATCCCCTTTTGGCGGCCATCTGGTGGTGATAGGAAAAGGAGAAGCCGGTCGACAGCCAAATCCATAGGTACTAACACCGCTGGGGTCAGCCGAATGCATAGGGTTACTACAATATTTCAAAGAGCTGGGCGAACGGTTGAGAGTCGCCCATAAGATTGCCGCCCAGCATCAAAGTCGTAACATCATCAGAAAAGCTGTTATGACCATACAGCGGACGAACCAGTTTGCCGCATCGGGGATCACGTCTGGTTGTACAGACCAGAACCACCATTGGAGGCTGCCCACAAGTTCCATCGTCTGCGGCTAGGCCCATTCAAATTTGTGCACGCGTTGTCACCCACTATATATGTAATTCGCAACAATACAAGTCCAACTGCGGATGTACTTACGGTATACTACAACCAGTTAAAGCCAACCCAAACGCCGAAGGAAGCCCTGATGTGGCCCCTGCCAGTAACACCTGGCAGCGTTTCGATCGCTGAGCAGATAGTCAAAATCCCAGCCGGAAGTAGTTGTGTAGTGGAACAGGTTTGTGAACTACAATAATTCCCGATATAAAATTAAAGAGTGAAGTCAAGAACTGAGCTCACCAAAGACAAACAATGTTCGTAAGGCGTCCAATGACGCTGGAAAGTATTTGGATTGTTCCAAGCATAGCTGAGGATGCAAAGTGACAGAGCTGAATGTTAACCCAACAAATAGGTTGTTTCAAACTGAATGGCAACCACTGGCGTCGTGGGAAGAACCAACAAGCAGGTGTAGCAGAGTTTATTCGAAAACGTATTGCGTTGTTGTTTTCACTCAATTCAGACAACAATGTACAATGTGGTCTGATGCAGCAGTTACGCAATGTTAGCAAAATGAAGTACAAAATAATGAAAAATCTAAAGTTGCAGCAGCATTGGCGGGGCCGAGGCACTGAGGTCAGTGCCTCACTGAGAGGGGAGCAGTATAACAATTCAGACACTGTTGCACATGCAATTTAAACTTCCCGCCTATGCCCTCTACCTTGTTATCTATTTCAGGTCGTCCGACTAAGTATTATTCAAAGTGTCCAGCACGACATCCTGCCAGGCGCGTGATTCGGATTTGAAGATGAGTGTTGCTCTTTTTGGTTTTCGGTTCTGGAAAAGTATAGTAGGAAACTATGGAATAACCGCCAGTTCGTGAGGCATATCATTTAGGTACCACCGTAGTTAGCCTGCTGTCTCCCGGCTACAGAGACTTGCTTTTGTTGCAAAATGGTCGAACGATCTACTTGCAGCCTGCGCACCAAGTTTGTCCGCTTAAAGGACCATGAGCTACAGTGCTTTGTCTGTAATGCATGGTTTCATATTTCTTGCCTTGGTGTTTCTCCAGTACTGTACCACGTACTTAGTGCAGCCAGCCTAGACTGCATTCAACTTAACTACGATAGCTGTCGTTCCTCTGGGAAACTACTTATCGGTCAAGCAGGCACCACTGGTACTGCGATAGCGGCAGCTGGCGAGTCAACCTGTAATAGATCCATAATTCATAACATCGTCGCCAACGCCAGTGAGCCTCACCCTATTCATAATGTGGCAACACCAACTGAACGCAAGCGAAGTGATCAAAAAAGACCGTATGCGTCAGTGGTAGCCGGTACCCAGGGGCCGTCACGCTCAATTGGTACTGACATGCCTGTCGCAAAAACCGAACATTCTACTGCCCGGTCAGATTCCGTTATAATGCAGGACCTTCCAGAGTGCCATAACTCGTCTCTCCAACTTCGCGACGATTATGATCGCGAAATTTAGCTCACCTTCTTTGTTCAATTGCAAATCACACCTCAATGTCCTATCTGCATCACCCGTCTCGAAAGTAAGCCCGACTCACCACATGTCAACAAACCAAGGTAGGCACAAGTTCCCCTTACAAGTTCATCAGAATCCGAGGAGGTTCTTCTAGCAGCCTTTAAGCTGCGCTCCTATAGCGGCGCCTCAATTTTTCTTGACATACCTTGGATCCAGCGACAACGGAGACATCAAGCAAAGAAAAATTCGGTGACTGTTGATCTTTCCCGTAACGTAGTAATCAGAAATGTGCCTAACGTATGTCGGGACACCACTGCGCACTATATCAGTCAATGGAAATTACTTGCATCTGCCCTAAGGCTAGAAAATGCGCTTCTGCAACACAATGCACATCCCTTGCACTAGCGTGACCACAGCTGATTCCCTACCATGGCTTCTGAAAATTACCGTACCTGCCCCTGAGAAAGTTGCACGTATAATAGAACGTTTTCGCCACGAGCGCCATCGCATCCAGGAGGCATAACCTTCCCACCGATCGTTCCAAAGATGAACGCGAGAAGTTGCGAGCTGACTAAGTAGCAGTAGCTGGTCGGCTAGTCATTCCCTTAGTTGACCTGACATCTCAAAAAACGTCCACCAGCCGGCTCATTCCGAGTCAGCGGTAACCCTGCCGATGTGCCCGGCATCCCCGAAAAAATCCAGTCCACTATTGGCTCTGGCAATCTGCATTCATCCAGAGTAAATTCTGTCGAATGTGCTCATATCAACAGCACAGTCTGATCAACAGACTTGATTAAATCCGTGCGCGTTGCCTCGCGAAAGACTTCTTTATCGTCGGAATTACTGAAATATGGCCTCCACCAAACCACCCTGATCCTCAGCTCCATATGACAGACATGTTGCTTTTCCGGAATGATAGAAAAATGAACAGAGGAGGTGGTGTGGCCCTTTATGTCCTCAATTCCCTCCTGGCTACCCCCTGTCTCACCCAATCTTCACTGATGTTCCGGTATCTGTCTGGTGCTCCATTACACTATCCAACTCTGATAAATTGTTGGCTGGCGTAGTATATCGGCCTGCCTGCTCTTTCTCTGACAGCGATAAGGCAATCCTGTCCAGACTCACCAGTATCCCCTCCTAGGATACTCACATATCCTAATACTGGGATCCTTTAACCAACCACAAGTTGACTTCCAATCCTCCTCGTACAAAGGCTCCGCTGATGCAATGCCTGCAACATTTCTAGCCTCACTTGTAGCTGCAGGCCTAACGAAACATGTGACCAACTGTACAAGATCGCGTGCTGGGCGCGCTCCTTCCCGTCTAGGCTACATCTTCACTAATGAGAAGCTAATGGTAGATAACTTAACTGTGGGTGCCCCGCCCGGCTTAAGCGGCCACGCCGTAACAAACTTCGAGTAAATCTGTAATGCCGAGCTTACTCTCAAAGCAAACGTTCCCAAAAGGAACTTCCAAAAAATTAGGGTGGATGCACTCGACGCGTATCTAGCTGATGCTTCATGGGATCAGTTCAACTCATCACTGTCTGCTGGGGAGATGTGCGAACATTTTACTAATACCATTTGCGAAGCGATAGATTGCTCAACGCCATTCTACCCTAAAACCCGCCGGAAACCGCAACAGCAATGGCGGTTCCGAACGTTAAAAACCATCCACGCTGAAGGTCTAGCATGGGCTCGGTACAGAACGTCAGGGAATCAAAATGATCGCAATCTGCATGCGCAACCTCGACACCGATGTACCGAACTAATCAGGGAAGATCGATTAGATTTCCAGCGGCGTTTAACTCAGCGAATCGTCAGAGATCCTAAAAGCCTGTACAAAGTTGCCTCAAAAACCCGCAAAGCCAAAGCTGGCGTTCCACAGCTGGCCGGTACGCAAGGGCTTACTATCTCCGACGGTGAAGACTCTGAAGTTCCATGTATGCTAGTCTTAGTCCGTGAGTTCTTGAACTGTAGTGTTGGGGAAATATTTTATCCTGGAAAAATTCGTTTCAATAGCTCGGTATCTGGCGCAGAAATTGAAATCGTCAAAATCTGCTTCATGGACCTTTATCCGTTTGTTTTAACTGACCGGTAATTGAAAACGACCTCATCGTAATTGTTTTTCGAAAATCAGCGTGGTTGCTTCTGTTGTGGTCGATAGCGTGTGGCAATGTTAACACAAGGATGCTGGCGTTATTTTCAATTTATTCGTGTATGCTTGTTCTTTATTTGTTATTTTATTTTCAGTTGTTTGTTTTTTACTTCCTGGAAATGGATTATATTGCAACTTTCAACGCGAGGTTTGAGGATCGCGCATTTCGTACTTTCTCACAGTTTCAGGACTGCCTTCAGAGGTACATGGATGAGGTGAGCGTTACATACATTCATGGGACGAGCCGTAGGTCAAGAACTGCTTCGAGGTACGATAAGATAAGGTGACATGGTTTCCTGAAAACTGTGCAGATTAATTATCGTGGTACGAAGTGTAGAAGGCATAAGAGTGTACGCAGGGGTATGCGACGTGTCTAGTGTGTTAACTGTTGTTAGTTTTAACGAATCAGTTCTCGCGACACGTGTGGCAGATCAGGATTTCATGTGGTTCGACGAGATGAGTGTCTGGTTCTGAGCTCTTCTGAGTTGGAGCAAAACCACCCCGTCAGTCGTCTGCTATATGAGTCCCATCCTACGAACCGTGGACACACCGTCAATGAACTGAACGAATGCATGAGTATGTTCCGGTAAAATACGCCAACTACTGACATTAAGCAGTGTGTAACAGATGTTTACGGGAAGTTTATCACAACTGCTGACGTTGGAAACATCCTCCGCAAGTTAAAGCCTGCAATGTCAAATGAGTTTGTTACGTCATATTGGTCACGGAACGTTAGAAAACCTTGATGGGGTGCTGTAGATAATTAATGCGACCGGTGTAATGCGCACTATGAGGGATGAAAGCAATAGATATACGCATATCTGCTTCGCTCAGCGAACGTTACCCACATGTGGGGAATGTGGATGCCACGCACGGGACAAACAGGCACACGTATGCCATTGTATATTTCATCATACTTTGGAAGTTGGAAGATATATCAGTTCCTCGTGACAGACGGTATGGGACACGGCCGACCCGTAGTGAAGGGGTACGTTCGCAGTGAAAAATATGTTTCACTACGTAGACTTTCAGAAATTTTTCGTACGTAGTCTGCGTTCACACCAGTAGCTGATCCGTCCAGCTGACTTAAGCTATGATCAACGTTAATATGTATAACACGACAGTAATCAGAATAAGCGTGTATTTAGACCGTTGGGAATAAGCTATAGTGATCTCCTTCAGCTCTGGCCAAAAATGAGATAACACACTGGCAGCCGTCAGTGACTTTTGCGACCGACGAGAACATAGACCAACAGTTATCGGAATAAAGCGTCCACGGTATGAAGATAGAAGGGTTGCAGCTGAAATGGTAGAAGCGGGAATCATTGTTTTATTCGGATAAGTTACGAGCATCAAAGTTGTCAATTATCCGTTAGTCAATGAGCACTGAATCACGTACACATGGCAGGCTACATTCAAGCATGGTCAGTAAGCAATAAACAAAACAATACGCATGTTGTTAATGATAGAGTAGGAAGTATTACCCGTGTTTACACCATGCCCTAGGTAGAAACAACCATGTGATAACGTAAACAGTTTTTCACCGGAAATACTACAAGGGAACGAGGCTGAACACATAATTCATATGAATAACTAACCAACAAACGTGGTGACATGAATTTCATTAGGAATCACTGTGATATTTTGCGTACAGTGCGATGCAAACACAACGTGGTCGAAAATTAGAAATTCGATTATATCTCCGAAGCCACGGGAAATTGAGCGCTTCTGTAAGACGGGAGCACGTATTCCGCCACGGAAATTCCGACGGAAGCATCTTCAGAACGTAAAACCGATTACGAAGACCAACATGTTGCTTTTATCGAAAAAAATGTCTGCACACTTTTTTCAGCAGACGTGCGAATATAGACAATGGTTAGGTATAGCTGATTTTTCTCATTGCAACAAAACTATTATACTGGACGAAATCTATTTATTCGTCCTGTAATATGTTTTAATATTTCATGAAAATTTAGAGAAATCTCTTCTCGCGCCTAAGTAGCCGTTTCCAACTCGTTTCGGCCTTGAAGTGCCATATCGGCGAGTTGCACAAGTGCCGTAATAAGTGTCGTAATCTCTCCAGATTGAAGTGTTCGTCAGCGTCATTCTTTCAGTGTACATCCGAATTTCATGGAAAAGTTGACAACAATGGTATTGCGGTGACATGGAGACAACCCCGGTCTGCCTGCTGTACGATGTGTAAAATCCTTACCAAAATCTTAGCTCACCTTATGCATAGAACCTTAAGGATCTTTGCCTGCCGTCTGCTCGACGCATGCGATCGCGTTTGTTTGTCTGTATGCTTGTCGGCTTATGTGCTTCAAGGACACCGTACACATTCTACCGGCTCGCTCGCGCGATCAGCGGTCGGATCCTTAGCCTCCCTAGCTACTTCGCGTATCGATGTTGTTTAGCGGTGATCGAGACCACTTGTAATTATCGCATAATATATTTTCGGTCTCCATAATTATCAGTATTTTTATTCCGCGTCTGATATTGCTGCAAATACATGAGGAAGTGTTAATTTAGTGCACGTGTGCACTAGAGTGCCAACGAATGGTAAAGATGGCGAATATAACAAACAATGCACAACTTGCTTGTCCAGTTTTGGAGCATTGTCCTACAATAAAATAGCTTTATAGGCGCTCTTCACGTTAGAAGTTTTATAGAAAGCTTAGTCCTCACGTTTCAACAACAGGTCGATTGTAGAAATTGCATCCACGCTTTCCTGCTTACGTTCGTCCAAGTGTCAACAAAAGCATATGTTTCCACGTCTATGACATCGATTTTCATTATATTCAACCCACCATTTTCCGAAATTACGTGGAATGCCACTCTGCTTCATTTTTCCATTTATTCCTATGCCATTGAACTACCGCACACTCCTTACTTACGTTTTCGGGAGATTCAAACAAAATAATTTTCAGGCTACAGAGTTCTGAGAGTTTCGGAATTACAACATGTCACCAAATTTCAACAATTTCAGTAGCTACAGCATAACTTTTAACTTAAAGTTAACAGTGTTAATAATGGTCCACTGATTACAGGCAGCCTGAGGTTCTGGTTCATTTTTAAAGTATTGTGTTTACTAACGGCGTGCCTAACTGCTCCGTGACACAAAGCACTAACACTTCTGGAGAAATCTCCAAAATAGGTACCACAGCGCATGCTGTGCTAAAGAAACTGCGGGGGATCAAACCCACATCTCCCGGACCAGACCGTATATCGCCTTTTGTCCTTGTCCATGGGGTTACACAGTCAGCTGTTCCGTTGAGCATCTCGTTCACACAGTCAATTGCTGCAGGAACAGTATCCGAAAGCTGGAAATCAGCGAACATCACTCTCATCTTCATAAGTGGACAGCTAAATGAGCCACGCAACTGTCGTCCGACTGCTCTCCTATCGTGTGTAACCAAAGTTCTTGAAGCGTTAGTCCATGATGCACTATCTACGAATATCTGAACACAATCTTTCTTCTGCAGTGAGCAACACGGCTTCCTCCGAGGCCGTTTATGTACTACAAACTTTCTGCTAACTGTAGACGAGTGGACCGCTGCTGCCGACAGAAGAGAGAGTCCATGCTATTTACCTTGACTTTGCCAAGGCTATTGACCGAGTGGATCATTTTATTTTACTCGATAAGCTTTACCGTTGTGGTTTGAAGAGTAACCTTCTCTGCGGGCTAAAATATTATTTATCAAACCGTTCCTACCGTGTGCCGGTGGGTTCCTCTGTATATTCTGTCAGACTCGGCCCCAGCGCGGCCCCATAGGGCCCCATCATGGAGCCACTACTCTTCTCTATCTTCATCAATGATCTGCCATCCGAAATATCGTCTGCACTGCTACT
>JTDE01010670.1:0-11010 GCA_014338405.1 Paragonimus skrjabini miyazakii | reverse complement strand
TACGGTGAATTATCTGACAGTTTCAGCACCATGAGCGGCGTTCGTCAAGGCTATCTCCTTTCACCACTTTTTTTTCAATTTCGTCATGGACGAACTAATAGAGGATTGTCTCCGGCAGTCACTAGATGCCGGTGTGGACCTCCTACCTGGTGGAAGGCTGACTGATCTTTATTATGCTGATGATAAAGTGTTGCTGTTTGACAACTTTCAAACAGCACAAACAACGCTAAACGCTATTTCGCGTTCTGCTAAATACTTCGGAATGCGTTTTGCAGCCTCAAAATGCTAAGTGCCTCTGCAAGATTGCTGTGATTACATGGATTTAATGTTAGATAACGAAATCATGGAGGTTGTTGACCGGTTTGTATACCTGGGGAACTGCATTAGCGGAGGTGGCGGAGGTACAGGGAACGAAATAGAGGCGCGTATTTCCAAGATTATAGCGATGTTTACTCATCCGAGGCACTCACGACGACAGAGGAATATCTTTCTGAGTCTTAAGAATCGCGTATATCAGGCGACAGTGAGGGCTATATTGATTTACGGCAGCGAGACTTGGCCCTTCAGGGCAGAAGACGTGAACTGTCTTCAGGTGTTTGACCACTGATGTCTGCGTTCAATCGCTCGTATCGGGTGACACCAACGAGGAGGTTAGGAAGCGGGTGTTTAGCACTGATTGTCAAACGAGTTCTTTCGTTCAATCCTTACATTTGTACAGACCTAGATGGTTGGGTCATGTACTAAGGATGCCAGCCAGTCATCTGCCACACCGAGCACTGTTTGCCGGTGCTGCGGCCGATTGGCGCAAGGTGCGAGGTGAACAGATGATAATCTGACGTAGACAAATGATATCGTCCACAAAGGGGTTGGTCACTGTAGATCGGTTTCGTCTTCCGGGTTGGGGTCCTCGCTACTCACAAAGTCGGTGGCTTGAGACGTTAGGTGAGATGGTTGCTAATCGAGCTCGGTGGCGTGAATGTTGTCGTTGTTTAGCCGAGTTGTCTGTTAATTGAGTGTATGTAATGAAGTGAAGGCCGTAAGGAAGCTGTCTTGCTGATGACGCCTACTTTCACGTACAGCTCGGTTGTTTGTCTGCAAGTTGTAGGCGCATTGATGTCGTATATTTGAATATAGACGCAGCTATTTTTAGTAGTTAGGTCCCTTCCCATCCCCTTCTTTTTTCTTCTCTTTCTGTACAGGATTTGTTTTCTGTTTTCCTTCGTGGTTGCGTGGCAGTTAAGCATCAATGTAAATCATTGATGTATTGCTTTCTATGAGAATGATGATGACAGTGAAGTTCGTCAGTGAGACGCAAAGCGCAACTGAATGCATTCCGGCCGTCTTGTTTGTAATCCGCACCACTGGTTTGTTAACAAGCCTTCAAGCATGATTAAATACAGGCAAAATACCGGAGGCCGTGCCAAGGCAACAGCACCAGAGTGCTATCGCTGCAGATCGTGATGAATTTCAGGCAGCTGACGAAGTCAACTTTGGGCGTGGTCAAAATGAGTGCCGACTGTGAGAAATGCTTTTTGATAGGTCGCTTGGCCAGATTTAAATGCAGTTTGGTGGGCTTGGGCGGGATGTCGGACTGATAATGGTCTTTCTTGAGGCCTCGTTACTTGCAATTCTGACAAACGTGGGGTTTAAAAAGGCGAAAACGAACATCGTAACAATTGCCACAGTTCCAACGAACGGCGGGCGAATTGTCCAGGATCACATCCCATGATTCGTGATCAGTGGAGTCGAACAGACAACGTGCACGATATTTGAAGTCATTGACAGCAGCCCACGCTTGACCATCTTTGTTTCGAGTTTGAGGTCCGGCATGCGTTAGCATTCTGGTGTCAGCGCGTACAGAGTGACATCAAGGTCCTGTTCCAGTTTGCCGGGAAGGCGGATAGGGATATCTGACCCACGTAGAGACGGGATGGTACACACGAAGACAAGGCACTTGAATTAGTCCTCCGTCATGAATTTAAGTTTGGACCACTAGTTATCATCGTTGACTGTGCTGGCAAACGACTTAAAATCTATCGTCTCGCTTTTTCAAGTTTGAGACATTGGTATCGTATGTTGACTATGGACAACTGCTCCTCCAAAGACCTTTGTGTTAGGTGGACAGCCACCAAACAGACAATTGCATTCATTTACCGCACCTTTACATTTACATTTTCTATTTACATTGTAGCTCACCATTGGTGCTTCATTACTGTGGACTAATCATTTAATCGCATCCCTCTGAGCGTTCATCCCCCAACGTGTTTTCTAAGCGATAAACATTCCATCAAGATTTGTTTGTCTTCTCAGTTTGAGTTGTGTGATTGAATATACGATTAGCTGATCTGTTCAGCAACTACAAGGACATAACACTTTGTCAAAAACTCCACTGTCTCGGCTAATGTATGATCGTGAACGCATTTTGGAAAAATGAAGTTCACGTACTTCTTACGCTCATGTGCATCTAACCTCCGAAGAAGAAGCCTGACCCTCCAAGCGTCAATGTACAAGCCACATTCGGTCACGAATGCGTCCTCCTATCATCTGTACCTCGAATCAAAACTAACATCCAAAATCGCGTAGTATACGAACTCTAGAATGTTATTTGTTACATGGGCGGAGTTCGGCTTACTATCAGTCGCAGCTGCCACATAGAACTACGAGCTGGATTGACGAAATATAGCCTCCAATAGTTTTACCTGTGAGGTTCTGAGCTGGAACTGTTGATCCTGCATCAAGGTCTTGACGCGGTCTGAAAATATCATCATCCCGAATTCGTACTGTCAGATAGTTAAAGCAACCCCGTTGCCAATTGTGTCCATAAATATCAATACTTTGAACGGATGTCTTAATCCATTACTCTAAACTCCGATCAACTATGCACAATCCACGAATCACGATACAACAAGACAAGACAACAGTGAAAACAAACGTGGTGGTCTACCAACAACGCATGTATTTGCCCGAACCCTTGAACTGGCGAAACCAATGAAAATGTTGCTCTATCCATATAACACAGTGCCCCTCCCCTGGGTGCCACGTGAAGACGGGAGTAGTCATTCAAATAAACGCAAAGTTTGTATCTCACGAATGGCATAGCACACGACAAATTTGACTTTAGATTCCCATCCTTAGGGTTATGTTTATCCGATGCTAACAACATACCCAACGTCATTTATAGGTCAATGCGCAGTAAGCCTGGGAGCCACAACAAATGAAAACAGATGACAAAAATAAACACAAAAAAGGAATAGGATACCAGGAGCGGCAGTGACTTCATATCACTTCCTACATCAAACGCCAACCACAGGAGACGGCCCATCTTAGAGCTCTAACGAGAAAAAGAACAAAACTTTGCGGAATCAAGCATAAACACTGAAGCGTTCACCCCTCGGAACCTTGTTATGCACTGAACATGTAAACGCTGTCTCTAGCCTAACCAAGTCGTGCGAAAGGCGTCCGACTCAGCGAGCAATAGGCTGGCACTCGTAAAATGCGTCCGATCCATCAAAATCTGTCCGATGACAACGACACGGTTATTCACACACCAGATTATCCAATACAAAAACACGTCAGCGAGCTGTATGGTTGTTTACGTGGCGATAGTACCGCACGCATGCGATCCTACGAATACAATGGTAATCAAAAACAGACAATTGTTGGGAATAATCCATGGGGACGGGCTAAGTTTCGCGTTCACGAAGAAAGTCTGCGCGTGAAGCAGTGTTATAAACTCTGTTCTTCAGTGAAAAACTGACGTCACGCCGACGCCACTAGGAAAGACTAGAGGTAGTGGAGATCTTAAATACTATCATCAAGCAACCTGTCAGCTTATCAAACACAAGCAGAAAGAGATTAAAGATCGTCAGCCAACCATCCTATTAGTGGTTCTTCGTTGAACGACTTTTAGGATGACGCTGTCTATCTATAAAGATAGTAGGTCCACACGTAAACCGTCAAAAGCGGTAGGATGAACGAGACTCTATAAAAGTATTCAGTTAGAAACTGGCTTAGCAAGCCAGTGAGCATGATGAGGCTGCAATTGTCATGCTTCATAATAGCGACTGTGTTTGGGTTCTGTGTCATATTGGATATTGCTAAAATATCTTCAACTTCCTCCGGGACTGTGAGGAGAATAACCTTTCCAACGTGCATTACAGCAGCCAGCTGAAGCCAGTTAGTAGCCGAAAGTTGTGCATGGGGTCCGTATGAATTAACAGTCTGCCATATCTAACTGTCATCTATTACTATGCACAAAAACGGACCTAGAAAGGAAGCAAAGATAATCCCGAGTTATAAATGCGCACACCTTTACAGCGGATTGGCTTAGAAAAACCCAGGTGATGCTAGTGTAAATAAGTGCTAAGTAGATCATAAACCAGAAACAAGCGGGGTGGAGCGTAAGCGACTATTAGTCAGTTGGTCGTTTCATTAGGTTTTCTGTTCCCTGTTTCGGCTGCCATACTGCAGTTGTAAGATAAGGAAAGCTTAACTTTTGGGGATTACATCCTTGCAACTGACACTAGATCGCTTACTTGGTTGTTGATTACAATGTTTCACAGATCACGCTATTGCCCATTAACACGGAATCATTAAGAGTGTGTGCAAAATCTTTAACAGAGAATATAGGCAAGTTGTCGGACATGGATGAAGAAGTAATGAAGAAGCTATTTGGTCAAACGCAGCAACAAGTAGTAATATCATCTAAAAGAAGACAAGCGGGATTACTGTCTGCAATAACAAAACATCCACACATAAAATGTAGAGCCAATAATCAGTAGCAAACAGTCAAACAGGATATTCATGACTTAGCTGTCCCAAAGCAGATGTAATTTCCAAGGGTTTCAAAAACCGTATCTATCGCAGGACAGTTGAATCGCTAATGCAATCTATAAACACAAAAACAGTGTGGTAACTTGTAATTGCTGACAAGTTTACCTCAGGAAGTTTCGAACGGGAACAAAATTTAGCGAACGCTTCGAGTTTCAACGTCAAGGCACGGGAAAGAAATTGTTCAAAAAGAACAGTCATTATAACCAAGAAGCGTGCCGGCCTGAAATATTGTCTAAGAACGTCATGTTGGGCGTCAGGCACTTACTCTGTTCTACGACTGTCTCAGCAGTTATCCCATCCCCCGGATGTTCTCACCATAACATCAATAGCTGGGGAGTATAAGCATTCTTTACAGTTCAAAAGTGTAATGCAAAACGTTAGCAGAAAACAGAAAAACTGTATGCTAACATATGCCTAGCTTGGTTTTCAAGCCAAAGTGCCAAACCCCCAGATCAGCATATCTTATTAGTCTTCCAGTATGCCCGCTTCTCCACAGGTAGCCAGTCTCCAAACCAACCTTAAAAAACGTAACTGAGATATCTCGAGCTTCAGAATACCATGAGCAAACACCCGATAAAACAACAGATATTGGTATCAGTGATTTGCCGCAAGGACAGGAAACTAGCTGCATGCTGACATGCTCTGCCTCTAGTTGGTTTGGATGGAGTCTATTTTTAGTAGAACTTCGAGTTGCTAGACAGCAGAGGCGGTGAACTTAACTTCCTCATCGAAACAACGAAAGACCAGTAGGGAGAGTTGAGTACTATACTTCCAAGTACAATGTGTGAAATAAACAGTGATAAATGAAGCTAACGAGATGTTCTTTGCTGGCACTAAGTGAGGGGGTAGAAGGCATTCTTAATCAGCTGGACCACGCAGGCATTTTCTTTGAACTTGAGTGCAATCAACAAGTTATTCTACGTTGTTAGCAAGGCAATAAATATGTCCCCGGCCTTGAGCAGTCATAGTACGAACCAAGGAAGTAATTTTGGTAGGATTATGGACAGCACTAGGTAGACACTGGACTTGACAAAAGTTCGTAATTGGTACAAACCAGAAAACGGTTAAGATCGGTTCGAAACACAATCCGAAGTGGTCGAAGTGACGCAGAAAAATAAAGGCAAAAACCTCCTTCGGTCCCTTCGCTGCGCTTAGTAAACGCTGAAACATGAGTTCACCCGATTGTTCATTAGCCATTACACTACCGTCCACAGTACAACGACAAGCTCCGAATCTAGTATATCGCCGCAGGTTTTATAGCAACCCTCTTCAATGACTAAATTCACCACGAGCGACATATGGGGATGTATTTTCTAGGTGTAATCCATTCAATTCGACGGGTCGAGACCAGGCTCACCAAAAAATGCTGAACAAAACAACCTAAATACCCGCAAGGTTACTTCAAAGATTTTTATGCTAGTTATTTCTACAGAAGTCACTTCGGCAAGATAGAAGACTTACGTAATTTCTGTTTAGCAATCATGTGGTCGTCATCTGCCTGCTAACTACCGGCTGGTTACTTTAAGAAGCCCCTCGTGCACGATATTAATACGCCCACTCGAGCGTGCAATCGTAGAATCCAGTACCAATAAGTTTATCCCCGATAAATCAGCACGGACCACTGCCAAGTTGGTCACCTGAGACTAGCATGTGGACGACCTGACGGAGACCGAGGACTACGGACTTATTTCGAGTGCCATTCTTAATTTTGCCAAGAGATTAAACAGGACGTTAAACGTGGTTAATTCTTACATAAACTGGAAGTAAACGAAATTCAAGATGATATTCACCGCTGGATTACCGTAGTAAAAAATAAGAGCAAAGCTGATTCTGACCTATTTTCTTCGGTTCTATCTTAGTAGATGTGCGCGAGGTCCGATCGTTCGACCTTTACTAATTGCGATTTATGCCAATGGCCTTCCAGTGATTTTAATTAACTTATTGCTGTGTGCGTATATTTAGAGCCCCCATGAACTTAGCCATTTTCAAGCTGACATCGATGCAGTTATGTAACCGTCACAAGGGTGGTGACAACCCAACAATTGCAACATGTTTTTTGAGCAGACTGGGAACGTATTCAAAACGCGCACTGCTCAGAAGACTACACCAGTCGCCGAAGGGAACAATGAGAAAGATTTAGGCACCGGACTGTCCTCCGACCAATCTCCTTACCACCAAGAAAAGTGGTTAAAAAACATAACGCCCTACTGAACGTGATAAAACAGACATTCCCCAAAAAAGATTGAATAGCCTTCAAAACACTTCACGGGGTACGTTTAGTCACCATTTAAAGATGTCAGCTGAGTGGTATTTACCGGCCTTGCGAACGACACAGTGGCGCCGGAGCGCAGTGGTACATTCACATCCGTTTAGCCGAGGTAAGCAGTAACTTAAAAAATATTTGTACATTCCGTCTTACGGATTGCGTTGTCACTGTAACAACGCTTGTAGTGAACTGTACTGTTGTGAGTTCGCTCCTTTTTTTGCATTATTCCGTCCTGTGACTTATACCAACCATTCCCCTTCACTTTTTTTAGCTGTCAGTATACTTGTAAGACGAACAAAGCCTTTCTTACGAGCCTCGCATCTTCACAATTTCCTGGTTAGCAGAACCGTTGTATTTGTACAACCATTACAAGATTGATGGTATTTTTTCATATATTTTATACCTTTTCTTCCTTTCATCGCTGACACTTCCCTTTAGATTGTTTGACGCCTAGGTTTGACTGTTTATGTACACTTTCATATACAACGCTTAACAACTTGATCACTTCCGATGTGACAGTCTAAGCATTTAGCATGAAGGACTGCTCGGTTTGTGATTAATCTAATTTGACTACAAGTTGTGGGAATTGCATATTCTTCTAATGACCTGAAGTGAAGATGTATTTCTCCCCAGTCGCTGTAACGCAGAGTAGCCCAAGAGCCTAATGGATAAGAAACTGCATTATACCAGCCCAAACCGCCTAGCCCTAGAAACTGAACTGATTTCAGCGTTTCTTACGGGAGCTACACTATGACAGCATAACGCTGCAATGCCCGAAATAGTCAAGCAGACGCTGTCTGGAAATCCCGATCAAGGTTTCTGTTACTACCTCGCTCAGCAAGTTGCACCGTGGTGTACAAACACTAAAAGTAAGAATGTCAAAATCGCTTACCGATAAAGGACGGGGGTCATCGATTGTGAACCTCCACAGTAAGCACCTCGACACCTGAATAGACGAGGCATTGTGTCCTCTCTCTTCAAATAAGCCCAAATGTGCGCACCTAGGAGTCGCTTGGAGTTTATGTCATTGGGTGCCAACATCCATTCCAGCATTCCAGCGGATAACTCTCCGTCGATATAGTTGACATACAGAGTAAACATGTCCTGGTCACCGTTTGAAAATAACAAGAAAACGATCAAGAAGTCTTACTTATGTCAAAAAGTACATCTGTTCTAACCCCGTTCTCCATGTAGCGATGTAGAATTCGGTGTACCGCAGTAAGGCCAAAGCGAAGTCACCGATAACTGAGGACACACGTTCAGATGATTCAGAGCGCTTTTATAGGAGAGGGTCCTCACTCTGACCATCATAGGCGTAGCTGCTTTCTGTAGCTCAAGCTAATTGACCTCGCTTTGCGTACAGGGAAACAAAACCATGTAACCCTGCTCCAGATTTCGCCGAGAACAGCAAAAAGCTTTCTTTAATAACTTGGCAAAAGACCAATGGATGGTTCCAAACATTCTTCGGACTATGAGACAGATCTCTGATGAACGAACCCACGCTTTTAGGGTTTCGGACATTAACACCCTGAAGCCTCGCTCGTTACCACAATTCGTCCATAAATATCCTCACATGATACATCCTGACAACCCTGGCATCTCCAGGTTATGGGGCAGGCCCTATCAAACTGCCAATTCGACACCGTGTCCAGACCCCCCATGCAACGTTTTGCTGCCCCCGCATGCATCCAATACGGTTGTTACAACTAACAATGATTGCCAATGGTCAATGGCCAATGGTAAGTTGGCAGACGAGTGGGGACGGAGCCTCCTTGAGTCACGCGTCAATACATTTCGGAAAAAGTTATGACATTTTAGTCGTTAGTGATGGGACTCGAATGGCCAGATACAGCAGTCCGTTTTGTTCCACCGTACAGTGTTGTTAGTGATGCAATCCTTCACCGTGAACTCTGCGAACAATCTCGATTGAAGGAGCCTTGGTAAAAACCACCAGTACGTTTTATAAGTAGTGAAGAATACGTTCGCCTGAAGGAATTAACTTGATTCAGACGGAAGAGTAAAAAGCACACCCATAAGTATGGTGAAATGTGTGATAGAAATGAGCATAAAGAGGAAAATAGGAGGGATAGAAATGGACCGTTTGTTTATCGCTGCATCATTCATACGACATTCAAGTGTCAGACACTACATAAACAGTCGCAGCAGATGAACCTGACTATTTCTTGCTGTTTACTTACTCGAAGTGGTGTTAGTCCACCCGATCTCAGTACGAGGAAAATATAACCCGCGTGTGCAACTCAGTTTCCAAAGCCGATATAACTGTCCGTCCAACATGCGTATTAGTTTTAGCGAGCCCCCTCATAGACTAGTGTCACATGGCTTCTGAAACCAGCCGCGGTAGGGTTACAGTGGACCGCTCAGGGTACCATATGTTAGGATTAGGTCCCCTCAGTCACTTGCAGGCAAGTGGCAACGCCTTGGGATGGTTAATCTCCGAGCGGTACGGTTGTCTGTGCAAGCCCGGAACCTCTACGCTGTATGACGATGGATGAAACCAAAATAAGAGTACACGTCAACATGTTCACATCAGGAAAGTTGCAGTCGTACGATCCATAACTTGCAAAGAAAGAAGGGTGCACGACCAGTAGGGCCCCTGTGAGTACTGGTTCGACGGTTTACTAAGGAGCAGAATGTGTCACATTTCAAACTGTTTCTGCATGCGTCGCAACTCCGGTTTTCGCAGACTTTGCATAGCCGTTCGTCCTCCTCGGTAGGGTGAACTGCTGGAAAAACAAATGTTATCAGTACGTGCTAAATTCGCCGGGCAACAGTCGTGTACAGCAAACGGGGAGGTCCGTGTGAATGTCTAATAAGGTGATGCCGGTAAAATCTACATCAACATCCAGTGGAGACGAAAGAAGACAGTAGTAACGGTAAAAAGTCGAAGGACAAATCTGAAAGCAAGTAGAGTAACCAAATAGTTTGCCCCGTTTCCCACAAGATAAAATCGAGGATAGTTCTATCAACTACTACAAACAGCGGCCTTTCTGCAATGATCAAAACGTTTCACAGGAACAACAGGATCGACGAAAACCTCACATACACAACGTTCTCAAGCAGCAGGCCTGGCCACTTGGGGTTAATTCAACCTAGTATTGAAATCATCATCATCACCATCATTATAACGACCTTGAGTCTGATCAGAAAGTACAGTGGCTCCAGCTGCCGCTCACCTCAACAGTAACGTGGAATATCCTAGAATAAGAAAACGTTGCTAATAAGCTTGATAATTGATAACGGAACTTGAAATTGTAGGAATTTGTGTGTGCAATTGACAGTGGCGTACTGCTACCTGGGATAGCGTTTCCAACCAGCGATTTGAGTGATCACGGGGACCCCAGCCAGGCAGGAGACATCTACCTATTTTGCTCAATAGAGTAGTCAGATTTCGTACTTCAACACCACTTTGTTGCTTGACCACCATGCAGTCTCGCCCGACTGTCAGTAGTCTCGGTATATAAAGTTCACTGAAGTAAATCATCAGCTGACATGAGGAGTACGTGACCCAATTATCGCAAGCTGTGCACCGTAATTAGTTGAGCAATTGATCGTGTATTTCGAACTTTCCGAAATACGCAACAAAGAACGAGCATATCGCTTACGCGATCACCCCATTTGATGTGGACTAGTTGGTGGTGATAACGACAGTCAAATATAGCAAGCCTGTTGACATCTCCGTGTTGGGAAAAGGAACTTTTTCCCAAAAATTCGCATTATTTGCAAGGGAAATGGATTTCTTCATTTCCCGGGGACTAGAAGGCTCGTGAGTATTCTGGAACGTCCCGGAAGCTACGCTCGCTTCTGATTGGTCCATTCGGCGACCTAGGTCCAAGGCCACCGCAAACCTATAAATACAGTTGCTGTAAATCGCAATTTCGCCTTCGGGCTGA
>JTDE01010654.1:0-11064 GCA_014338405.1 Paragonimus skrjabini miyazakii | reverse complement strand
AGGTCAGTGTGACACGGTGCGTTGTCGCATATTAGCACAATGTCTGACATGGGTGTACTGATCTTCAACTGATCTAGCAGGGTTCGTAGCCAGCCCTTGTAATCGTTGTTGTTGTATGCTCCTCGCCTCGTCGTATAGCCCACTATCGAGCCTGATGTCATAGCTCCAATCAAATGGAGAATACGGCCTCGGCTGTATCTTACAGTGACGCATGCTCTCCTTCCTTTTAGTGAATGTCCCATTGACCTCGTACAGAACAAGTTGAAATTTGTCTCATCTATCCAGCAAATAGTCTTTGAATTTGCATAACACTCCATCAGTCGATATGCAAACAGTCGCTGTAGCTCCAAATTCTCATTTGAGTTCATGCCAACGGGCAATTGGCGCGGTTTTTTGACAGTTATGCATCGGCCATCGAAGTATCGACTGATCGTTGTGGTCGATAACTCCTTCTTGAACTCAGCCTTGACGCGTAATCTCAAAAATTGCAGTGTCACCGTCGGGTCTATAGAAATTCACTCCAACAACATATCAATCTCAGATTCAGTCAGAATCTTGCTTCTATGTCCTTTGCAAGGCTGCGCTTCATAACTGATGCAATCCACATAAAGCCACTTATAAGCAGTATTGTACTTGACTCCGTTCAGAGCGGCAACCAGACGCCAGTCATCGCCCCTTTCGAATGGCTCGATAATACGTCTGCGTGTTTTGGGAATGATCTGAGTGTAATTGCGTCCGCCAGCCATGTATACAAGGGAACTAATGAAAATGTCCTCACAAACTGATTCACTCTCATATAACAACTCGAAATCTACCACGACCCTAAACCTAACTCCTATTGGACACGAGATCCACAGACACTCCTAACCACTCGCACCCCTCTACCTGTCAAAGGAACCAATACGGTCCGCAGTTTGATGGATTAATAGGGACAGGGTCAAATGATCTGTGCTCCACTGTGACCGCTAACCCCATTCTCATTAAGCATAGCCGCTGACGTCCCTTGCATAACCCGTACCACATCGTCTATCAAAGTAGCCAATCTGAAATGCTCTAATTAAGATTGGTTGTCCCTTCCGGTTAGTTGGACCAATCGCGTTCTAGCAGTCACGTCCAAGATTTTAACATGGAAATCCTAATGCACCAAAGTGATTTGCTTTTGCATGAAATGGAAAATCTTGTGCCTAAAATGGAAACAGATATGTAAAATTGTATAATCCTGACCCACTTTAATCATCGTATAGTGTACTTTCTGTCTTTCTCAATCATTCGTGTTCTTATTTCTCTTTTGATGCCTTCTGCGTATAAATGTGAAGCGGTCAGTTAGTGCACGTACGCGCTACAATATGCAATGCCCTGCTTGTTTCAGTTTCGAGGTTCTCAGTGAAAAGCCTCACAAAGTTGGTTAGTCCAGCATTCTATAATTGATCAAGAAGCTATGTAAAATTAACTGAACTGAACCAATTGGACTACAAATACGCAAAATCCGTCTTGTTCGTCACACCTTGCTCATAACCGGACGTAGTTGTATGATGTGTAAACACCAATAACTTTCTAGTGTATGGAAAGCAGAATTCGCTCAAGCCGCGAAGTTTGAATACTGTGAGTTCGAATTTCTCTCCGCGTTGTTTTATTGATATTTGGCTGCTTCCGAAACCTAAAGACTTCGAGAGTTTTAAATTAACCCATTCTTATTCGCGTAGTCGCCCCGGAGATGGTGAAAAGATCTCGCTGTGGATCTTGTGTAAAGTTTGTCCGCGCGAAGGACAGCGCCATGCAGTGTTTGCTCTGCGACGCATGGCTTCACGCCTCGTGTCTAGGTATGTCGAACGACGTTTACAAAATGTTAAAAACAACACAGTTAAACTGTATCCACCTTATTTGCCTCTGTTGTAGAACCGCTAGGCAGGCTCCTAGTTGTGAAACAGGCACCTTATCATGGATGTGACATCCCCTGAACCACGGGCAGTAGCCAGTAAGGTATGTAGTACAAGTGGTACAGGCACAGCATCCTATGCGTCATATGCCTCACAAACGCCGTCAAATAAGGTTACTCCGGTTGCTCCAAAAACGCACGCCCATTACTACTGTAAATCCGGCAACGGCGTGTAAGCAAAAGCGAACGAATTCCGAGGTTCTTCCCTCGGTACTACCCAAGAAACCCGATGTTGCTGCTTGGAAGAGCTACATCAGTGACGGCATAATTTCGGCGAAGTCCTCCAGGGGCACCAACACAGTCGCTCCCGAACGGTTGAGCTCATCTCTTCGGGAAGATTCTGTTATTGTTCAAAACCTACATGAATGTGCCGCCAGCTGCTTGAAACTGCAAGACGAGCATGATGATGAGCTCTGGGTTATTCTCTGCACTAAGATGGACATAACTTCAAGCGTCCCAAATTCTATCACGAGGTTGGCGGGGAAATTAGATTCGCCACATGCTGACAAACCTCGGCTAGCAAGGGTCGTGCTCTCGTCATCTAATTTGACAGAAGACGTTCTCCTCGAGGTAAATAAGCTTCTCGATGACTCCGGGGACAGGCATACCCTGATATACCATGGGCTGAACGCCAGAGGCGAAAACTCGCTCAGAAGGGACCTGGAACCGCTGATCGATCTCGCAATGTTATTATTAGGGGTGTCCTCGATTCCACCGCCAACGATATGGAACATGATAAGAGTCAGTGGCGATTCCTGTCAACTGCCCTTGAACTTACCAACGTCCAGGCTCAACGTATTCATCGCATCCTGCGGCCCAAGCTGAAGTCGGACGAACCCCGACCACGACTCCTCAAAATTACTGTCACCTCACATGAGATGGCATCACATATACTGGAGCGGTTCCGCCATCGGCGTCGTCTTATCCCTGGCGGGATTTTCTTTTATAAAAAGCCAATCACCGCACGCGTGCTAGTCGCCTGGTGGTTCTTATTGAGGATTTAATTACCTCAAAAATTTCACTACAGCCGGCTCCTGTGGAGTCGGCGACCTCCGCCAGCGTTGCGTTTTGAATGAACCCCCATTCACAATCGCTGGAGAACGTTCGTTCATTCACTATTATCTCTGTAGGGTGCGTGTACACAAATGCGCTTGGCGTAGTGAATAAACTACCAGAGCTTCGCGAACTATGTTCTACCACAAAGTCCCGGATTGTTGCCATTACGGAGTCGTGGCTGAGCACTTCCTACCGGGATTTTGAAATCGCTTTAGGGGATATGGCTAACTTCCGTGCGGATAGAAATAAAGGTAGAGGAGGGAGGTCAGCGCTCTATATCTACATTTCTCTTCAAGCCTTCCTTTTTAACAATGAAGTACTTGCCGTGATTCAAGAAACGGTCTGGTGCTCGATTTACTGAAGTGGATCAGAACGCTGGCTAGTAGGGGTCCTCTATCGTCCTTCATCGTCGGATAAGTCTAAAGGCAAACTCTTATTATCTGGATTGGAAGCTTTACCCACTCTGTGAATTTCCCACATTCTCTTAGTGGGCGATTTCAACTTGCCCGAAATCAACTTCCCGACCTGCTCGTATTCAGGCACTGAAACTTTTGTCTCTGCACGATTTTTCCACACAGTCGGAGCATTAGGTTTTACGGAACACATATCTGGTTTCACACGGTGGCGTACTGGCCATAATCCGTCGCGACTGGATTACCTATTCACTAACAGAGTTGATGGTAGACAACTTTACAATCACCGCACTACTCGGGTTAAGTGATCACGCAGTCGTCTTATTCGACTTCATTTGTAGTACGAATCTGGTCAGCTCAACGATGAGCAATCGCAGAAACTTCCGGAAAATGGACGTGGAGAAACTTCGTGGCTACTTGGAAATGCAGTCGTTGGCGAACTACACCCCACTCCACTCTGTAGATGATCTCTGTCAGAAGCTTACTGCCATCGTTTCTGCAGCCGTAGGTGAATTTACACCATTGTCGGGCTCCAAACGGAATGAGCTTCCAAGTCAACTACTCTCTAGTACACCTAAACTCATTTTGAAGAAGCGATAGGCTTGAACGTGCTATTGATTATGATGATCCGAAGCTGATCAAAAAACACACGTTGCTCTAAGGAATCGGTGTACATTGCTAATTCGCCGCGACCATCTTCATTACCAACAACGTCTTACGGAACGATTTATCGCTGATCCAACTAGCCTCTTCCGATTTGTAACATCAACTCGCAAGGCAAAAGCCGGAGTTCCACAACTCTTGGGCCCATCACTCCTTACTAGCTTTGATACGGAGACCGCTGAGGTTCTTGCTGAGTTTTACAGCAGTGTTTGTGCGCAGTCATCATCAGTTTCTCAGGTTCGTCTTGACGCTAAAATCGATGGCACTTACACTGTGGATACCTCCTCCACGGCGGTGCTGACTAAACTCAGGTGCCTTAGGGACAACTCTCCTGGCCTTGACGGTATACCACCCAAGGCCTTACGGGAAGCGGCGGAACAGCTTGCTGACCCACTTAGCTTACTGTTTACACACTCTGTCTCCCAGAAAACAGTACCCAGCAGTTGGAAACTCGCAAGCATTAAACCCATTTTCAAGCGTGGTAGGCGAAATTGCCCCAGTGACTACAGACCAACTGCATTGCTGTCAAGCGTTTCAAAATTTTAGGGGCGCTTATATACGACTCGTTTTATAAGTATCTCACCTCTCATGAGTTCTTTTCCAGTGCGCAACACGGATTTCTTAAGGACCGTTTGTGTACCACAAATCTACTGATAGCCACCGACCAGTGGACAAAAGCAGTTGATCAGGGTAATGAAATGGACGTCGTATATCTCGAAGTTCCTAAGGCACTCGACCGCGTGGATCATTCTGTTTTGATCGGCAAGCTTTCCCATTATGGGGTTCGAGGCAATCTTCTCCAGTGGCTTGTGTCGTATCTTGCCAACCGTTTGTACAGGGTGCGCGTTAATGGTGTTTTCTCTACCTGCAGGCCTAGCCTCAGTGGAGTACTCCAGGGTTCAATTCTTGGCCCGCTGCTACTTTTGGTATTCATCAACGATCTCCCACTCCCAATCACCTCTCCGTTACTGCTGTTTGCGGACGACGTCAGAATTTAGTGATCCGTCAACACAACCGATGATTCTATCATCCTACAGAAAGACCTCGGCGTTCTTCTCAGTTGGTCTCGAGTGAACCGACTCAAATTTAATGCCGATAAGTGTAAAGTTATGCACATTTGCGGCTCTATGAAAACCACTCATCACTTCGACGGATTGTCCGCTTCAGATGGTTCTTATTAGGAAGGACCTAGGATGCACTGTTTCGCATACTCTCTCGAGCTCGGCGAACGCTGAAACAAATGTAAATAAGGCAAGCAACATCCTGGCGCTATTGAAACGCCTCTTCGGCCAGTTCAACCCTAGTTGTTTTCAGCTTCAATATAACAGTTTCATTCGACCGCATCTGGGGAATGGAACTGTAATCTGGTCACCGCATCTCCAAAAGGACAAGTTACTCCTGGAAACGGTACAACGACGAGCCACTAAGACAGTCCGGGGCCTGAAAACTAGATCATGTACTAGAACATGTACTGTTTAGAGTACCGTCGGCGTAGAGGTGACTTGGTATCAACCTCTTCGATTATGCAGCCCCCGGAACATCCTTACCACCTGATGTTCAACAACCCTACGAACACAATCAGCGGGAAATTCCATGTGATAAAGCGGTTAAATAGGGTCGGCACGCCGATGAGTTGTGATTGGCTGAATGCTGCAGCATACACACGGCTGATGTCCGATGTTACGGAGCTGTTCAATCAAGTTTCTCCAATTTGAACGTGCTTGACTCGGTGATGCAGGGTGGAGGGAACCGATCGATACGTGTGGTCTTCTCGGTTGGATGGATCTGTTGGGTCGTATGGCGGAGTTGTGGGCGCAGTCTACTGACACATTCATTCGTGAGCTGGTAAAGCTGACGGCGCCAACGGCACCGGTTGTTTACAAGACACCAGGCTCTCATTATCAAGGTGAGTTGCTGGTTTTGCGTCGGTTCTTTTTAGGGCGTGTTATTTCCTGCATGAATATAATACCTCTGTAAACAAATGTTTCTAAACTAAATATGTTAAAAATTGTATATAGGGTATTTTGGAAAGTGCTTATGATGCAGGTTGTTTACGTCTTAATGAACAAGCTTAAGTTTGACCAAGTTTGCTTAAGTTTGCCCAAAGCGCACTAATTAATGTGCATTGTATGTGGTCGGTGGAGCGATGAGATCTTTAAAAAACACTTAAATTCTTTGTGTGTAATTGTCAAACACGTATACTGTCCTACTGCACATCACAGCTACTTAGGAATGTTTGGAAGTCAAAGAACACATAAGAATGCAATATAATTGCCATTAAAAAGGACTCAATCGCTGGACACGATGATGCATGCTAGCGGTGGATTCCAGTGATCAGTTTGAAGGTGGTGTCCTTACAACAGTACCGAGGGAAAGTGAGCGTTCTTCTAATTGTTATTTCTCCTATAGATGAAGTTGCTTACAACGAAGTGTGTGCTAGCAGCTCCTCCGTCGTATGCGATTCTGGGGATGGTGAAACAGTGTCCAAAGTGATAGAAGGCTTGAAAGAATGGGTATCACAATATCAGATTCCCAGGAGAGCATTCACAGCGCTGTTGCGAATAATCAATCCTTTGGGGACCTCCATGCCAACTGACGTCCGCTCTTTGTTGCGTACACCACGTGATTGCCCCTCGAAACTCATAACCGGTGGGACTTATGCTCATTTCGGACTGCAAACTGCCATGTCACGTTTGCCAAATGATGCATCACTGATGAATGCAAATGACCTAGCCATCCAGCTGCACATTGATGACGTTAGACCTTTCAAGTAGTCAAAGTTGCAGTCGTGGCCTATACTTTGTAGATTAGTGAAGCCCGTTACAACGTCCCCTTTCATGATTGGCGTTTTGCTGGTCGAAGCAAACCTTTGAATGTGAACGAATATCTGTCTGATTTGGTTGCCGAACTGCGTGCTCTGACATCACACGCAGTCTAAAAAGCAGTTGATTATCAGCTGCTTTATTTGTGACTCGCCAACCAGAGCATTTGTAAAACGGGAGCCAGAGCACACTGGATAAGCCAGTTGTGATCGCTGTACGCAAAGAGGTGTCTACATTGATCACAAGGTTACATATCCCTTAACGGACTGCCCAAATCGTACAGACGAATCATTTCGGTGTGTCAGGAAGCATAGACAGTCTCCGTTTGAGGCCCTACCGTTAGATATGATACACCATTTTCCGTACGATTACATGCATTCTGTGTGCCTCGGTGTAGTACAAAGATTGGTCTCAATATGGCTTGAATCCCTTAACAACAAAGGCATACGTTTGGAGACTGACGCTGTTGAACACGTTGAGTTGAGCATAACCGCCTGCTTTCGTCTACTTAAAGGCGACTTTCTAAGGATTTGTCGGGGATGGTTGGAGTTCAAAAACTGGAAAGCCTGTGAATTTAGGCAGTTCCTCTTTTACATCGGACCATGGGTGTTAAAGGGAACAATACCTCAGGAGAATTACTCCAATTTTCTCGATTTATCCATAGGGACTTATGCTCTTGCTCATCCGATTTTCAGCAGATCTTTGGTTGACTATGGAAATTCTTGCTTGCGGAAGTTCGTCTACGATTATTTCCATTTTTATGGAGCAGTGGATATGACTTACAATGTCCATTCGCTCGTTCATCTGGCGGACGATGTGAAACTTCACGGTGAACTGCACAGGCTTTCTGCGTTCCCCTTTGAGTCATACATTTACCATGTCAAACGTATGCTACATTCAGCCTGCAATCCAGTCGCTCAGTTGTACTACAGGTGGAAAGAAGAATTTACAGTGGCGAAAGTGGTTGAGACCGATCGGCCATTGCTAGTTGAAGCGCACAGCAAGGAATTCAAGAAACCGAGATTTTGCCCTAACAATTCATTTATTTCTACCAACAGTCCCAATAATGTGATTATCGCACACGAATTGCCTCGCGTCATTTTTGACATTGACAATGTTGACCCCAACCTACCTGTTCTGTGTTGTAAGCGTTTACAAACTATTACTGACTTCTGGGTGCACGGCATTGCATCTTCCGTGTTGTACATATTTCAGGTAAGCGACGTCAACTATCTGTTGTATCGTGTACTTTTTTCTGATGTACTATGTAAGTGCGTTCTGCTTTCATCGTCCTCCAGTTCACTTGTTATTCCACTGTTACAAACGTTCAACAAAAAATTAATAAACATGAACCAGTAAAACTAGTCCGTGTATTCTTCTTCTGCTAGCCTGAGAAGTGTTAACCACAACTAACGAAGTGCTATTCATTTTCAGATACGGACGGGAGGAAGCGTTATTGCGTGGTTAAAATTGAGGCGCACGACAACGAGGACGTCGCTGTCATCAGCAGCACCTGGCTTAATGCTGCGCAAACGACAACGACCATTCCGCGATTACCTGGAAGTGCGTACTACAAGTATGCACGAAACAACCTACGGCCAAAGTCCGACGACCCCAAGTTACCAGTTTGCATACTAGTTACCACAAGTAAGTTACATTACTTTATGTCAAACCTACCAACATTTCATTGCAGTTGACTTCGAACAAGCAAGGGAGATGGAAGCCAGATAAACTTCCGGTACTCTACCTTCAAGTGGCGATACCATGAACATGGGTTTACCCCAAAAACGTTGAATGTAACTTCGCCCTTCAGTTGGGTATCATTTTAACAGTAAACAGCCACGTTTTCCAGACGATGACAGTGATGAAGATGTTGGTGCGAAGAAGACAAAGTTTGCACCTACTGCCGTCAGTTACTCCATCCCGTCATGCAGCAATGAGCACCGAATACCCGACAGCAAAGCAACATACGGTGCACACGCAATAATGTAAAACAACAATGGTGAGAAAGCAATACTTCTGTTTCTGTCACTTGCAGGAGGTACCTTACAAGAAGCTGTTACTAAGGCTGATTTCCAACAGTTGCGTTTATGTTTTTGAATGGTGGGAAAGTTTATTTTGTACCTCATACACACTCTCAGAGCTATGTTACTGCGTCAATGTACAAATGAATGCGTTACGTGCAACCGTGGAACGGTTGACATCCGAAATCGCGCGACTGGCCGACAAACATGCACCTTCTTTGGCCCTACCTAGGACATCAGTGAAACAGTTACAGGAAGTTGATAGCAAAATGTTGGGTTCTAAGTTCCATTCCGCAATGGTGAGTTTGGAGATTACTGACCGGTTAATGTTCTGCCTATAGGCTGATTATTTTCGGGGTATCAGTGCCTCCAGTGCTGGAGCTCTACTTAGGAGTATGCTGGAGCGAGTAATGACCAGGGCAGTTGCCTCACAAATCACCTATTCCGGTACACGCCAAACGTTCGCATTTAAGCGAACACAATTAAGTTTTTTATTAGGTAAGACGTGCCATGTAGCATTCATTCGGTACGTACTTAGGGCAAGTGCACGAGAGAACGGAATACGCAACCATCCAAGTCAGCATGCTTAATGAATGTTGTAAGGGGTGGTTGCATTGTGCAAGGGACAAACGATATACACCAAATTCGTGCGCACCAGAAATTGGGGACGGTAGTCAGGTTTGTGCGAGGTAACATAACGGCATTGGTTTTTAAACAGGAGAACATACGGATTGTGGATCTGGATGAACAAAAAGCTTCCGACCTGGATGCTGCACATCTTTTTCCCATTTTAGTCTGTTTCTGAGGCCCTTCAGATTCTACGCATCGAGATACGGAATCATCGAAAGCTCCAGCTTCCAACTTCCGTTTAAAAACATTGAGACCATTGAACAATTGAAAAAGTGGTAGACATTTTACTGCAAAGCACATAACACCAGTGGTGTTCCCAAGTGTCAGTTGTAGGTCCCCCACTGTTCCTGATATACATAAATGATCTGGCGAAGCGGATCAGCAGTCCCTGCGACATGTTCGCAGATGACGTGAAACTCGTGGGATGCCCGGGCGAGTCTTTGATGCAGCGAGACCTTGACGAAATTCATCGATGGACAGTTGACAGGGAACTCCCGTTAAATTTCGCTAAGTGTAGACAACTTACAGGGTCGAGACCGAGGACTCTCTCAGGTAGATGGGGGAGTCTGAGCCACGTGTGCTCATTCAAAAAACTACTGAAATGAGGGTTTTAGGAATACAGGTCACTGGAAATTTCAAGGTGTCAATTCAGTGTATGTTTGTAGCCCATAAAGCAAATCGGGCACTCTGTCAACTGAAGAAGACAGTGGCCTCAAGAAAACCCGGCGTCCTTGTGCTTCTGTATAAAACTTACGTGAGACCGCATCTAGATTACTGTGTACAGGCCTGGTGTCCTTATTCGGTCAAGGATGCTAAGGTCCTAGAGAGGGTGCAACGTAGGTTCACGAAGTTTTTCGTAGAACTTTGGGGAATAGATTACTCCAAAAGACTTCAGCACCTTAATCTCTTCTCCTTGGAAAGAAGACGAAAAAGTACGGACCCTATATAAGTATTTAAAATCTCGAGGAGATTAGCCGAGGCAGGCGAACAGCTGTTTACTCTTAACGAAAACTCATCGCTGAGAGGGCACGAGTTGAAGATTGCGAAGGAAAGAGCTAAGACTCGAATCCGGGCTAACTTTTTCGCATATAGAATTGTGAACAGTTGGAACAAATTACCGTCCGAGGTGGTGTTGGCCAACACGGTTGCCGACTTTAAGCGTAAGCTTGATGCTTGTTGGTTGGCATTATTTCCGGATACGGAGTGATGCGTTGACCAGGATCTACTTAACCTGATGGCAATCCTCTCTCTTTCCTCTGTCTGCATCCTTACTTTAGGGCTTCTCACCACTTTATTACCAGTTATAGACAGTTTGCGTGAAACTTCTTTATTAGTTATTTGTCTCTCAGCTTTATTCTTTTATCAAAACTAGGATGTATTCTTATTCTGTCATCCGGGGGTCTGATGGAGATATTGTAGCGAAAAGCGTCCAATAAAACACAATCTTTATTGTCCAACTCGCTAGTTACCATGCCACACGAGCGCTCGCGATTTTGAATCACAATTCCAGTCCACAACAC
>JTDE01010651.1:0-11071 GCA_014338405.1 Paragonimus skrjabini miyazakii | reverse complement strand
CCTAAATCAGAGTTGCCGTGTGGACACTGCGTTGACCCCGTACAGATGGACAGTTATTGATGTGATGCCGACCAGCTGATTTTCACTCCAAATGTATGCAAATGGCAAACATAAACGGTTGTCCATTCTGTGGCAATCAGCTTCAACCTCAGTCGCCTGATAAGTGCACATTTCGAACCCCTATTTTTGTCAGTACCCTCTACTTCAGCCGTTGTTCGCACTTCCCCGGTGATTATGGGAAGCAAGTCTCGCATACTAACCACAACGGATGGCGACATATACCGGTCCGCTGACAGTGTACCGCTCGCACATGGGCCGGAGGAAGTGCGAATCAACAGAACGTGGAACGATTATCCTGTTGTGATAATTGAAGAAAGTAAGTTCATCCATATATGCTTACACAGATTCCTTCTATATATCAGATGCGATGAAGGTGATGATGATGAAGACTTCATCTGATACACGGTTCCAATCATCCGGAAGGACATCCTAAACACAGGAAAACCGAAGGCTACATTCTATGCTGAAACAAAGCGCAGATAGTATGTACATTGATTCACAATTATCAAATACATAGTTCAAGATTCTATCCCCGTGTTTACTTCCCTAGTGGCTTCCCTAGTCCCCCTATGTGTTTCAGCGTGGGGAAAGGTTTGGCATAACTCGTAAGGTAGGACAGACGGGCGAAGCGGTTATAGATGTGTAAGCATGGGGCACAGTTTGGCAGATTTTAAGTCAACCGGACGGAGCAGCTATTAAGGTGAATAAATGCGGTATAACTAGGCGTTGATCATAGCTTAAGTCAACTGCACGGAGCAGCTTCTAATTTAGACGCATACTACATGCTTAGGCATTGATCATGGCTTGAGTCAACCGGATGGAGCGGCTACCAATCTCAGCGCAAGACATATGAATCGAAATAACCAACGCGTGCAATAGTTTAGGCGTATATTATATAATTAAAAATATTTTCGTATGAGGCAAGGTTAACAGCAGTTTGCCCATCGTGTTCCCAGGATTTCGTTTTCGTCACCAGATCTCTTGAAGGTGTGACTGGAACTGCCGTTCGTTTGATTCAGATATTGCATGAAAGTGCTTATTAGCAAAGGACCAAATATTTTCTATATATTTCGAGTGCATCATGCTGTTCTCAGGATCCACGAAGTTTTGGATGACTGATCGTCTAGTGCTCGTAATGAGCCCTTCCATCCAAAGCTCAGTAGGCTCTCCTTTCGTCCGTGATTATTATGGTGGTCGGCTTGATGCGAAATAATTGAATTGTATAAGCGGCTTACTCGAACATATCTTCAGATGAGGAATAATAAGTTGACTGTATTTCGTCTGTTCCCAGGGCGGACCACCATGAACGCTGCGAATGTTATGCTGTTCTTGGGCGCCCAGTGTAGCGAAATTGTGAATGCTTCCTCTAGCTTAAAACGGGTATTTTCAAATATGGAATCTTTTCGAACGGAATAATGTCGCTTACATGGTTCACATTTCCGCCGATAGTTGTTTGCACAGCTCGTGACTCAAATCCAGTTTTGAAAAATGCAGAACAGTTGAAATAAATTACCTTCCGACGGAATCCATAGCGTCACATTCAGATATTGAGCCCACTGCATTTATTACGACAGCCCCATCATCGCACAAGCCCGTCCATATGTTTCCTTCATGATCCCGGTGTGCCATCCCCAGAACTCCGCGGCTGTCAGACCACGGTTTATCAGTGTGGCCTGATTTTAATGAGATTTCAGCGCCGGGCGAGTACACTACCCCAGGAAGGTAAATTCTTCAGCGTGTTTGTGCTTCATGTTTAGATTACGAAGTTGCAGTCCCGGTGGTTAGGGTATGTGCGATGATGGGGCTGTCATTGTAACTGCAGTTGAAAGGTAATTTCTTTTAACTGTTCAGCATTTTTCAGGACCAGATTATGGTCACAAAGTGTGCGAACAAGAAGCCTGTCTTGGATCCGATCAACGAAAGCCGGCTGCAGATTACGTAGTATCATAAATGTTTTGCGTTCACACTAGTAGCTGCTCTGTCCAGTTCGCTTAAGCTATGATCGACGTTGATAAGAAGAACACGGGAGAAATCAGAATGAACGTGCATTTAGACCGTTGGGGATAAGTTATAATGATCTCCTTCAGTTTTGGCCAAAAATGATATAACATACTGGCAGTCATCAGTGAGTTCTGCAGCCGGCGCAAACATAGACCAACATTCATCGGAATCATAAGCATCCATGATACGAAGATAGAAGGGTTGTAGCTGAAATGGTAGAAGTGGGAATCAATGTTTTCGTCGGATAACTAATGAGCATCAAAGTTGTTCATTTTCTCTCAGAAAAGTAAGCATCGGCCCACGTACACACGGCAAGCTACACTCAAGCATAATCATTAAAAAATAAAAAAACAATACGCACGTTGTTAATGATGGAGTGGGACGTGTTACCCGTGTTTACACCATAACGTGAGTAGAAACAACTAGTGGATAACGTAGACTATTGTTCACCGGAAATGCCATAAGGGAACCGGGCTGAACATATAATTCAGGTGAATAAGAAGCCAACGACGGTGGCGGCATAACTTTAATTAAGAATTACTGTGATATTTCGTGTACAATGCAATGCAAACGCAACGCAGTCGAAAATTACAAACTCAATTACACCTTCAAAACCACGAAAAATTGAGCGTTTCAGCATAGAAGGACTTGTATTTCAACACGAAAACTCCGCTGGAAGCATTATCAGAACGTAAAATCAATTAGGAAATCCGACATGATGTTTTTGTTGATAAAAATGGCGACACAATTTTCACAACAAAAGTGCGAATATGGACAGTTTTTAGGTATAGCCGAGTTTTCCCACTGCAACAGAACAACTAAAGTCGATGAAATCTATATATTTGTCCTGTACTATGCATTTAAATACTTCATGGAAAATTTGTAAAAAAAATCTTTTCGAGCCTAAAGAGCCGTTTTCAACTCGTTTCGGCCTTGAAGCACAATACCGACGAACTCCACAACTGAAGTTATAAGTTTCGTAATCTTTCCAACTGGGCGTGTTCTTTAATGTCATTCTTTCTACAGGTCAGCCAGTCTTTATCCCAGTGTACTTCCTAGTTTCATGGAAAAGTTAACAACAGTGGTACCAACGAATGGTAAAGCATGGCGAATATGACGGATAAAACACGACTCACTTGTCCAGGTTTGTGCATTGTTCTACGTTGAAGTAGGTTTATAGGCATTCCTCATGTTTGTATTTTTATAGAAAGCTTGGTATTCATGTTTCAACAACAGTTCTATTGTCAATATTATAATCGCGCTTTCCTTTTCAGTTACGCCCAAATTTAAATAAAAGCATGTGTTTCCACGTCTACGACATCGATTTTCACTATATTTTGCCTTCAATTTTCCGTAGTAACTCAGAATGCTACGCTGCGTTATTTTCTCATTAATCCCTCGCAACAGGCGAGCCAGACTTTCAGGCTTCGTGTACCCGTCACACGCGTAAACCAACTTTGAGCAACGTGGACACACCGGGGGACAGCGTTCTTCTGAAGTTAGGGTTCCAACTGCAGTCCTGTGAAAGGAGACAATAAAAACAATCGTGAGCCAAAGGCCCAGTAAGACATGCACACGACTTACACAATCGAAAACAAAAGTGGCGCCAACAACACGGCAACACGGTGCGTTACACCCCATGTCATTGAACTACCGCAAATTCCTTGCTTGCGTCTTCGGAAGATTGAAACAAAGAAATCTTCGGGAAACAGAATTTTAAGATTTCAGAAACTGCAACATGTCACAAAATTTCAGCAACTCCTATAGCTACAAAATATATTTTAACTAAATGATAACAGAGATATTCACGGTCTATCGATTACACGCAGCCTCACAAAGAAATATGCTGTCGCGCACCAGTGAAACCATCCCAACATCAAGGAAACTTTCACAGACACCCGAAGTTCTCCTCCAGCAAGTCGAAGGCGGTCACCGTAACATTTAAAATTGCTGAGGAATCCAAACGCAAGTACGTCACCCCTTGCAGTAATGGTGTTCCTACCGGCTTGCAATTAGATACCACTTCTGATATCACTTTGATTTCCCGCAACACGTGGCGAAAGCTTGGACGGCCTTCACGGCTTCCAATGCATCATACGGCTCGAAACGCCTCTGGCAGAAGCTTGAAGCTAGCCGGGGAAGTAACATATGAGGTGACGTTTGGAGACAGCCGATTCAAAACCTGCTGTTTCGTCGCGGATCACCCAGGTTTAGATCCACTACGCCTTGATTGGATGCATGGTTTGAAATTACTAGATCAGCCGGTAAACGGCATGTGTAATCAAACGGAAATTCGCACAAGGTTCAACAATATCAGACCCCCACCAGTCACATCCATCAACGAAGTACACAGGACAGGTTATGCATAATGCATTCGGCATTTCAATATTGGTGACTCAGTGCTTGCACGAGACTTCCGGGGTCAACATAAATGGACCCCTGCCGTGATCTCAAAACGTAATGGGAAGGTGATCTACGGAGTCACTCTCGAGGAAGACACCTGGAGAAAACATATCAACCAGTTACGGCGGAACCCGTATCCGATCAAACCAAACTCAACTTTATTACATTGGGACATTCTGTTGGACACCTTTGAATTGGAGAAAAAGGCTGACGTGCCGTTGCCAAACATCAGCGAGACAACAACAGACTCCGTTCCTCTTAGACGGTCCAAATGAACAAGCAAACCCGTGAACCCCTTACAAGTGAATCCAAGACGTTAGTTCTATGACACATGCCGAAAAAGGGTAGGTGCTAGGAGGCGAGTTCATCGAAACAGTTTAATCAGATCATCGATGACGGCTGATGACATCAGTCACCAGCAAACACGGGTGTGCAAGTCAGGCCAATTGATAGGAGGCGTGTAAGTGAGCGTGGGTGTCGCGCTTGCCCGAGGAACTAATCACAGCGCAACAGCTATGAAATTGGTCCTACTTGGCCACTTGGTCCCGAAGTGGCCTGAACCAGCGGACCGTGGTTTAACGAGTAAATGGCCATATTTGGCCACCATTTCATGCTATATATTTACAGGCGTTTTATTCATTCGTCGAACTGGAACTTGGAAATACAGCGTTTTTTCCCACAGTCGTGTTCTTCCTGACTCCGCGCAGGTAGACTGGGTGAAGCTGCATAGCAGGGATCCAGGTATAGCAGTCAAGTCGGAATAGAACGTTTGACAACGGAAGGGCGCGTTATATCAGTCTTATACCTAGTCATGCATATAGTCACCCACATATTGAATTACGTGTATAATGATGATTGACATGCATTCACTATCCATCTCAGCCCTCTGGCATCACTAGAAAAGGTTGCGACATGTAACTGACCCGTTAGTACAGAACTTCTTAGTCTGTCGTTTGTCTGTCACCTTCCGCCTCTGTCCAACACCCATCGAACTCAGTGACACGTTGGGATGACCTTGAAGATTCTCCGGTGACATGTCGTTTGTGTGTTTGTACCTGACGTTGTGCAGAACACTGCCTTGTCTCTGCACCTGCTAATACACTTATTGTGACTATCCCCATGTTTACTCTGATTTTGGACTATGCAGAGGCTTCCCATAATCGCTATTCTGTATGTAATTGCCATTCATCGTTACTGTTACAATAAGTCGCGCCCTGCTTACATAAGTGTTCAGACACTCAATGAAGGGGCTCACACATTGGACGACTCATGTCTTCATCCAACGGTGAGTGGACAAATTAACAATCGAAGATAGCTATGGCTTTCGCAGGAATTTGCTGGAAAGTTTTTCCAAAGAAAAAACGGTCATTTCAGCGCGATCCCTCGTCTTTAAGTACTCCTGAAGATATGAAAGTCGAAATTTTAGACGAGGTATTGGCAGTTCATCAGTTGTAAATAAGCAGTGCCAATGAAAAGTGGAAGCACATTGGACAGGTTACGAATGCGCTTAATTTTACGGCGTTTTGAAGATATGATGGAAATGAAAATATATGGCCATATAATGTTGGCATTGCACGTCAACAAGAACATCAACGCATTTGACAGTGAAACATATATGACAACGTTTTCAGCTTCTTTATCTTTACGACATTTATACTACTTTTTCTTGTTTGCAAGTTTTCAGGTGGATACTGGTTGACGAAACGTTACTATTAGAAATGGTTGAAAATGACACTATCATACGGTTGTTTCCGTCCTTAGTGTATAGGGAACGGCATAAAAAGGGTGCTATGTCCCACCCTATCACCGAAAATCTTAAGAAGTAAATTCTGTTTACTCTACTACATTGTTTTCAACTTGATTGAGGTTGCATGGCGTTCATACGAAACAGTATACGGAAACGGTTGAACTCAAACGGCCTACGGATCATTAGGAGGTACAACCCTCAACCGGTCACTACCTTATGTTTAGAAGGCCAAATATCCGTCGCGGTGCAAAAGGATATTCTAGTCAATATGACAGTCAACGGAATCAAAAACGATTAACATCTACTCCAAACGCTTCTAATGCAAGTTTCTCATCACTTCCCAGATGTGTCCGTTCTCCGTGTTGTACATGGTAAAAGTCATTCGGAAGGAGCTGCTGCCAGTGTGAACACATACTGCATTCTCAGACGCTGTTCCTGGCTTTAGTGAGTCAGGTTGAAACAGCTACTAGTGTGAACAGTTTGTCAGTGTTCCACCGATTTCCTACTTTTATAGAAGTTTATGAATTACTGAAAGCTGCTTAATCTGTCCTACGGCACCTTCACTGGGACTGTTCTGCAATTTTAGCAGGCACCTGTCTAAGCGCATTGGGGATATGAGCGAACATGATGACTGCTGGTCATTGCTTACACCGACCGCAAAATTCACGGACAGCTGCCAGTATGACTGTATCGCAATGCTGGTTCCGAGGTTGGTACACCCAAGAGTTCCCCAGCCTTATATTAACGCGGATCGGAAGTCACAGTGAGAAGACGGTGGATATGCAAACAAACTTTATTTATTTATTAACTCACCGTACACAAACGGACTTCAACGCAACGACTAAGGGCGCTGGGGAGCTGGACGTGAGAGAACCTTCAGCACAACCGCACGACAGCCGCCAGATAGAAAGAATGTCAACGGAAATTTCAGTTGACCTTCAGAATTCAAACAAGTGTCAGTCTAGTTGGCGACGTTCCCAACGGTATTAGCTAAAACACTGTTATCTTGGTGAATGTAGCCTACAATGGTAGAGATGGCGCGGACTCCTTATACAGCTACGAGTACAACTGCGATACCTACGTCAACACACTAACTTTGATGCTAGTGGTTTTGTAGTAAATTTACATTCACAAGGTAATGTGAACCAGGACGGTGGTGCTGGCTAGGAAACTCTCACGTCGCAGGGAGCTCAAGATTTTGGGGACGTCAAAGGTGATATCAATACAACTGCTGATTTTTAACCTAATCGACGTTGCATCGTTATAACATCCATTCCCAGCCTGTGTGGCCATTCAGCAATATCACTTAAAGTGAATATAACGGCAACACAGGTGAGGGGTGAGCTATCTGTTGATCATTGTTTAGACCCTCCCGTACTATTGCAGCCACAACTTATCCAGTGGACGTGACAATCTGACGACTGTTGGTCGATATTCTTGTCAACGTCAAAAGCATATAGGTATGTTCTGCGATGTTCCACCATGTTAATATCCAACTGTTTAATCACCGATTACCATTCCTGGTGCTTCACGATTGGGTCTTCGATGTAGCATGATGTGAGTACTACTTTGGCCCAGGACAGGCGCGACCTCATCCCGAGGTATGTGGTGTATGTTTATCTTCGTTTTTCCAAGTTGGTCACAGACCTGTTATTGTGTTATGAGGGATTATCGCGTTTGATATCCCGCACACGCACAACGCGAGATAAACTCCGTCAGTTCATTAAAGGACGGTTCTCGTGCCAAACCAAACAATGTGATCAGCAGTTTCTGCTCGCTTATGTTGTAGATGAAAGTTAGTACTTTCAAAATGCACCCTAGTTTTGCCTTTGAGTTGAGATCGGCCAAGTAGTTCATTTAACCGAATGCGATACAGAAGTTCGGCATTCGTATGGACAATTGTGACATGGCTTCGATGCTGTTGCCCACATATGTGCCGTTGAGTAGAAACACATCTATCACAGATCTAGCGACAAAATAGGGATATCCGTGAAGTTCTTCTGGCAACTACCGCGCTCTGCGATAGCTAACACTGGTTTCTAGCATGACGCATTCATATATCGACTCCCAAGCGCCACCTTTACAGTAATGCATCAGATAAAGGAGTCTCCGACCGTTCTCCGATAATATAGATTCCAGGTACATATTGAACTGTCGCACAACGTTCCAATACGTCATCGGGTTGCCATCAAGGAAACCAAGTTCCACTTTTGGCAGTGTCAAGCTTGCAGACAGCGGAGCTAGTGCGGATCCTAATTCTGTACCAGAAGTAGTTGGCACTGGCTCTGCAGTGCGGAATGTCATCGAATTCAAACGTGTCCCACTATCATCAAGAAACTTATGAGTGTGGGCGTCTCGCTCATTGATATTATTACTGTTTTCTGCTTCCACATGCTCACTGTAGACATCATCATCCTTGTCAGTTAGCACAGCGTTTAGTCTAGCATCCACTTCTGACTTAGCTCGCAAAAAGCCATCTGTAGTTCAACCACTTCTTTAAGCTACCTTTCTTCCAGTTCAGCCCGTAGCCACGCGGGCCCAGCCTGAATACTCCTACGACTGTCACAGTTACCACAGGGACCTGAACATGAAACAGACTCAATAATACCGTTGACTTGATCAATTTAATTCAATTAACCATCAAGAATAGGTAGTTCCTTGGAGGCGGAAGATTCCATCAAGTGGTAAAGGGACTGAAAATCAATGTTGAATACTGTACAGTCTTTCAGGAAGACGTTCAGCAACGCATCGCAATAAACCAACGACCCCAAATAGTCAAAACAAGATCGGATCACGATGCCACGGTACTATAAAACAAATTATCGAAGTTAACAATTAAACAATCTCAACAGTTTCGACCGACGGTTTTTTTCAGTAAATGTATCACAATTTGGTGCCAAACAGCCTAAATATGAATCGTAGTCACAAAATATAACATTCATACTCATAAGGGTTCCCCCGAGCAGTCAGCAGGTTAAAATCATGGGGACGTGCTGAGCTCCAAATCGGTGATGCACACATCACTCAAGCAAATTACAACTGCCAACTGGCTATTCGCACAACTGTTAACCGACAAAATAAAACAAAAGCATTCAGGTATAAAAAGGGTGCCATATTCCGCCCTATCACCGAGAATCTTCCGAAGTAAATTCTGTTTACTCTACTACATTGTTTCCAACTAGATTGAGGTCGCACAGCGTTCATACGAAATAGTTTACGGAAATGGATTAACTTAAGCTGCCTGCCAATCACTGGGAGGTGTATCTTCCAGCCAGTCACAACATGATATCAAGAACGCCGAGTACCTATCGCGGTGCAGATAATTATTCCAATCAATATGACAATCAACGGTCTCAAAGATGATGATAATCATGTACCACAAACGCTTTAACTGTAAGTTTTCATCACTTCCCCCAAGTGTCCGTCCTTTGTGTTGTTTATGGCAGGAGTCATTCGGAAGGGGCAGCTACTATGGTTAACACGTAATGCATAATCAGACGTTGTTCATAACATGAGTAGGTCGGGTGGAGCAGCTACTAGTGTGCATGCATGCTGTATCCGCAAAAGCTATTATAGATTAAGTCAGTCGAGTGGAGTAGCTATTAGTTCACAAATGATAAACGCACGATATCGTGCGTAAATAGATCCAGCTGTGGATCTAGCGTAAAGATTGTCCGCACGAGGGATCACGCCATACAGTGTTTTCTCTACGATACGTGGTTTCACACTTCGTGTCTAGACATGTCGAACGAGGTTTACAAAATATCGACAACAACACAGCTAGACTGTATCCACCTTGTTTGTCATTGTTGTAGAACCGCAAGGCAGCCCCCTAGTTCTGTAACTAACACCTTACCAGGGGATGTGACATCCCCTGCGCCACGGGCTGTAGCCAGTAAGGTTTGCATTGCGAGTGTTAGAGGCACAGCATCACATGCGTCATTTGCTTCGGGAGCGCTGTCAAAAAAGGTTACCCCGGTTGCTCCAAAAACGTACATGCCCATTTCTGCTGACAACCCGTCAACAGCGTGTAAGCAAAAGCGACTGAATTCCGAGGTTCTTCGCTCGATACTACCCAGAAGCCCGATGTTGCTGCTCGGAAGAGCCACGTTAATAACAGCGTAATTTCGGTCAAGTTCTCCAGGAGCACCAACACGGTCGCCCCCAAACGGTTGAACTTGTCTGCTCGGGAGGATATTGTAATTGTTCAGAACCTTCTGGAACGTGCCACCAGCTGCTTAAAGCTGCGAGACGAGCATGATCGCGAGCTCCTGCGAAAACAACCATTTAAAGCAGTTATATCCCTTCAGTGATCTGAACAAAACCGTTAGAAGACGAGCACTGGCAGATGATAGTTTTTCCTATTGGCTCGTCAGTACCAAATAACCAATGACACGAATAGACTTCCAATTTGACGTCTACAGTACTTCGAAGGTATGAACAAAGAAACCAACAATAACAATAACGTCCAATCGTGTGGTCTGAATGACACTCACTGCGACTTTGGACCATGGCAACCTCAGGTTCACAAATAATTGTTTTTATGCACACATCACAGGTTTGAACCGGTTTATCGCGACGGCTTCAGCAAATTTTAGGGACTGTGGGTTGTGGCGGTGATGGTGAAGGCTGAGGTCAGGTCCACGTTGTGGCCAGTTGACAAAATGCGTCATCCGATCGGCGAAGCTGGAGGCTTACGATTCTCTGTGACTACAGTGTCCGGTTTTGAGACCCGTTTGTGAACCCACTTAGGTACACGTTCCTTCATCCTCGAGATCAATGGTCTATCAGTTCTGCCTATGTAACTTCCTCCGCAGTTACATGAGAATTGGTAAACACAGTGTGATTTGACGCCAATAG
>JTDE01010621.1:0-11178 GCA_014338405.1 Paragonimus skrjabini miyazakii | reverse complement strand
GATTCATATTGATTAAACACCAAGTGTACATGTGAATTTGAGGAGGGCGAAAGATGTGAAGAAAAATAAAAAGGATGAAGCACACAATACTGTACAAAGAGCAACGAAACGAAATTACGTTGCATGAACCTCCTACACTTCCGGTAAATAGTTGACACCGAATGGCGATCTTTTATTAAATCTAACGGACCTTGACTTATCAGTGAGTCTTTTCTATTCTCGCCGATACATCTTCCGTTGAATTTGTACGTCTACCTTTGAGCCTATTCGTCACCGTTACGACTTTTCTATGATACTACTATATTTTTGGTCATTTTTGTCAGTTGACTGATTTGTCCACTACAAAATTTGGTGAGCCCGCCTATTTTTCCCCAACAGTTCTTTAACAATTTTTTGATATTGACAAGGCTTGACGACAACATGGACTTTGACATGAAAGACGAAAACAGTGTTGCTTCAAAATTTCCCGAGTATAGCGTCTGAAACCCTCGATTGTGGTTCCACCAGATTGAGGCCGTTTTATCCACCAGGCGGATAACATCAGAGAAAATGGAATTCTCACTCGTGGTACAATCTCGTCCCTTTGATTTTGCTGCGGAAGTGGAAGACCTATTGGAATCAGTCCCGTCTGAATTCCCCTATACCATTCTAAAAGACGCCATCATAAAACGGGCTGGGAAGTCAGAAGCTGAGCTATTACATGACTTGTTCAACTCATTCGAGCTGAGCAACTGGTCCCCGTCTCAGTTGTTACGTTATGTGAGAGGCCTTTTAGGCTCGCGGATACTCGATGACGCCATCTTGAAGCAGTTGTGGGCGGAACCGCTGCCGCCTGCGTTGCAGCATATTTTGGCCGTCATGGATGAAGATTGCTCAATTGACAAATTGGCAGACAAGGTATCAGAAACATTCCCCTCACAACCGGTGTGCACCGCAACCATAGCTGTTCCCACCTAGTCTCCTTCGGTCTCAACTACTGACGATGGCCTAAAACTTTTGATGGAGAAGATGTGCCACCGTATGGACAGCATGGCCAAACAGATCAATGAGCTGAAAGGGCAACCACCCAGAAACCATACAGGACGTAACTTCCGACGTCCATCAAGGTGGTGTTGGTATCAGCAGAACTTCCGACATGAAGAGAAGTAGTGCACCCAGCCGTGCACGTTCCGAACCCGCCGCGCGTCACCGTCAAACCGGCAGGCCAGCCAGTAGCGGCCTCTGGGCCAGCAGGCACCGGTCGCCTATTTTTCCTCAGAGATCGATCGACCGGCTTGCGGTTCTTTATCGATATTGGAGCCGAGCTTAGTGTCATTCCGCCGCAACCAAATGATCGACTTCGGTCTGGCCAGTACGTTTCACGGGCTGCGAATCAAAGTCACATCAAAACCTTCGGGGAACGCTCTCTCACTGGCAATCTTGGCCTCCGGCGATGTTTTCGATGGATATTCCTGTTCGCTGACGTTCAAATACCGCTGATCGGTACCGCCTTCTTGGTACTTTTAAACCCTTCCGTTGATGTCGAGTAGCGTAAGCCAATTAACAACACCACAGCATGCACGGTAAACGGTGTCCAATCGACCATCGCATCAATCGGCATCCGGCCCGCTCTTCCACCAACACCGTCTTTTGTAGCACTGCTGAAGGATTTTCCTTTGTTAACTCGGCCGTGTTCATATACCGAGACGGTTAAACGCAATGTGGTACATCATATTATAATATGCGGTTCTCCGGTTTTCGCTTGCCCACGCCGTTTACATTCGGACAAACTCAATTTCGCCAAGGCTGAATTCGAACATATGTTTCAGTTGGGCATTCTTCGACCTTCAAACAGCTCTTGGGCAACACCAATATACATGGTACCCAAAAAATCTCCGGGTGATTGGCGACCTTGCGGTGATTACCGTGCTCTTAACAACTGCACAATCCCGGTCAGGTACCCTATACCACATGCCCACAACTTTTCTTTAGGACTCGCTGGCGCTACTGTCTTCTCCAAATTCGACCTAGTGCGCGCCAATTGCCACATTCCGGTTGCGGAATAGGATATCCCGAAAACAGTCATTACAACAACTTTTGGACTTTTCGAGTTCATAAGAATGTCCTTTGGACTCCGTAATACGGAGCAAACATTCCAGCGATTCATGGACGAAGTATTACGTGGACTACCCTCCGCGTACGTCTGCATCGACGATGTTTTGGTCGTTAGCCGCTCAAACGAGGAGCATTTTTCTCACCTTCGTGCTGTTTTCGATCGTTTCGCGCAGTATGATGTCAAAAGCAACATTGACAAGTGTGCCTTCAGGGTTAATTCATTGGATTTCCTGGGACATCACATTGACCAAACCGGCATAACACCTTTGTTTGATAAGGTTGATTCCATCGCGATTTTTCCGATTCCCACCACGATGACCCAACTCCGACGATTTTTCAGCATACTTAACTATTATGGACGTTTCATCCCTCATTGCGCAGACATTTTAAAACCTCTGACAGACCTGGTCGGCTTCAAACGTAAATCAATTGAATTCTCATCCAAAGCCAACGCAGCTTTCTCAGCTGCAAAGGGAGCCGTATGCCACGCCACCAAATTATGCTTTATCGGTTGCGATGTAAATGCCCATCTCCTTCTCACCACGGATGTGTCAAATGCTGCCTTCGGCGCAGTTTTAGAACAATCAGTAAATGGCGAATAACAATCCTTAGCTTATTTCTCCCAAAAGTTTCAACCAGCACAAGTTAAATACAGCACCTTTGGACGTGAACTGCTGGCCATTTATTTGGCGATCCGGTATTTTCGGCACCTTTTGGAAGGCCGACACCTTGTCGTGCAAACCGACCACAAACCTTTGACATTTGCCTCTCACGCTAAACCCGACCGGTACGCTCCGCATGAAATCAGACATCTGGACTATATCTCCCAATTCACCACAGACATCCGACGCCTACGTGGTGATGCTGACATCGTGGCTGATACTTTATCACGTCCTGATATCAACTCAGTCCTAGCGCCAACTTTCTCCGACTTGCTTAAAATGGCTACTGTCCAACAATGCAGTAAACACATGAAGGACGCTTCCATCTGTAAGTCCTTGAAACTATCTACCATCCCCCTGCGACGCAACCTGGTGACATTCTGTGTGATACTTCAACGGGTAAACCTAGACCTTTTGTCCCACTTTCATATCGTCGCACTATTTTTAATCATTTCCACCGTTTACCTCACCACGGAAAACACGACACATTGAAGCTGACTGCACAGGGCATTGTTTAGCCCTCCATGATTAATGATGTTCGTCTCTGGTCACAACAGTGTATGAAGTGCCAAAGGAGTAAAGTGCACAGGCATACGGTTACCACACCTGGCAAGTTCTCCCAGCCAGACACGTTTTCCCATATACACCTCGATATCTTTGGCCCACTACCACCCTCCAACGATTGTACGTATATGTTGACCGCAATCGATCGTTTCACCCGTTGCACTTTAGTTGTGCTTATTATAGATGTTTCGGAAGAACCAGTGGCATAAACCTCCTTGGAACATTGGATCCCTAATTTTGGTTTACCATCTACGGCAATTATCCGTTTCAAGGGATTCGCCTTGAGAGTCGTTCAAAAGGCAAAACGGTTCTTTTGGCGCGAATCCTCGATTTCCAAATATTTTATGAAATTTTAAAATCGGAATTTCAGGCAAAGAACTTACAGTGCATCAATTGTAAATAAGCGGCGTTAATGGGAAAATTGGAATACATCGAATAAGTCTCAAAAGTATTAGCTTCGTGAGGAAAATTTTTTCCACCATTTTCGCGAAAACAAAACGTTATTGACGTTAGCTCACTTTTTCAAGTCTTGTAAATGTGATCATTGCCATTTTCGAGATGAAATACGTCATCCTATAGCCTGAGAGTGCTTCATTTTGCGGCGTTTCACATATATAGTCGAAATGGAAATATACGACCATACTGTGTTTGCTTTGCATTTTAACAAGAACACCAACACATTTGATAGTGAAACATGTATGACAACATTTCCAGCTCCTTTATCTATACGATATTTATACTATTTCTCTTTGTTTGCAAGATTTCAGATGGATACTGGTCGATGACACGTTGCCCTTAGAAATGGTTGGAAATGACGCTATCACATGGTTGTTTTCATCTTCGGTGTATATGGATCGGCGTAAGAAAAGAGTACCTTGTCCCACTCTATCATCTGAAATTTTCAGAGGTAAATTCTATTCATCCTACTGCATTGTTTCTAACTAGATTGGTGTCGCGTGGCGGTCATACGAAACAATATGCGGAAACAGATGAAATCAGGCTGCCTGCCGATCACCGGGAGTTATACCTGTCAGCCAGTCACACTACGATGTTTAGAACGCCAAGTATCTATTGCGGTGCAGAAAACGTTCAATCAATATGGCAATCAATGGAATCAAAGATGATGATAACCATGTACCCCAAACGCTTCAAATACAGATTTTTCATCACTTCCCGCATGTGTTTGTTCTCCAAATAGTTCATGGAAAAGGTGGTTCGGAAAGAGCAGCTACTAGTGTGAACATATGCTGCATACTCAAACGCTGATCATAAACTTATTCAATCGGGTGAAGCAGCTACTGGTGTAAACGTATACTGCGTATGTAGACGTTCTTCATAGCCAAATTGAATGAAATTGAAGCATATACAGGCGTGAACGCATTCTGTATTCTCAGATGTTGTTGATAGTCTAAGTTACTCGGGTGGAGAAGCTTCTAGTGTGATCGTGTACTGCATGCTGAGACGTTTTCATAGCTTAAGGGAATGAGGTTGAAGCATTCAATATTGTGTATGCATACTCTGACGTAATTCATAGCTGAAGTGCATCAGGTTGAAGCGGTTGCTGTTTGGAACACATAGTGTATTCTGAGACGTTGTTGATTGTCTAAGTAGATCGGGTGGAGCAGCTACTGGTGTGAACGTATATTACATACGCAGGCGTTATTCATAGCTTAATTGAATGAGGTTGAGGCATCTATTAGTGTGAACCTGCACTGCATACTCAGACGTTCTTCATAGCTCAAGTTGATCAGGTTCAATCAGATGCTAATGTGAACCAGTACTGCACAGACAGACGTTATTCATAGTGCATGTGAATCAGGTTGAAGCCGCTACTAATGTGAACGCATACTGCATCCTATGACATTCTTTATTGGCCAGGTGAGCGGGAAATTCCTCTGAATGGATCAAAAGCAGCAATGTTTGATAATGAATCCAAGTATTTTGTGCCATGTACAACTCTTTAGGTGAAGAACAGTTTGACGAGTTGGTTCGCGGAATTTTCATTTCCGGGTATGACTATGAAGTAGTACTTGACGAACAGCCATGCTCCTCCATTGGCGATAGAATGAAAGTGTAATATGTGTACTGCAACCGGCTTTCTCGGACATATCTTTAATATTTTCTGTTTATACAAGTAATTACACCGGGGAGCCTTTGAGTTGGGTATCTAAAGGGTGAAGATGCGCAAGCGTTACTGAGTTGATCGCACTTCAAGACGATGGCGTACCATCTTTGTGATAAATGGTTTAGTTGAGCGTTTTCACGGACAACCAAAAGCTTCGATAACCGTGCAGTCGAACACAACGAAGCGGAGCGAATGTCTACCACTCATTCTCCTCGGAATCCGGTCTACCGTTAAAGAGGACATTGGCTCTACTACCTCTGAATTAGTATACGGTACCAACTTACACATCCCAGGGGAACTGATCCAACCTCCGACTCATTCAGACCCGGGTACGGATTACATTCCACGTTTACGACAACACATGTCGACCTTCGTTTCACGTCGACCCGTCATCACTGGCGCCGAAAACAAAAATCTTCAGATCTGTTCACATGTAAATTTGTGTTTATGCGCCAAGACGCCACCAGGAAACCGTTACAACCACGATATATCGGTCCCTTCAGGGTGGTTAAACCTGACGAAAAATTCTTCATTATCGACAGGTCCGGACGAAACGAATCCGCATCCATTGACCGACTAAAACCAGCCTGCACGGAGATGGATGTTGACCCACGTGACACGATGCTGACTGAAAGACACCCCTCCCCACCCCAAACAGTGTCACATTCACCTGCAGCCCGGCCCTCTTGTTCTCTTGAACAACGCCCCACACGTAGAGGGCGTTCTGTACACTGACCGAAACACCTGACAGATTATGGTGCGTGATGTGACCGCCGAGCGTTTGGTTCGTTCTATTTTTGCTGCCGTTCTTTTCTCGTTTTCTAGCCCACAAGCGCCTTGGTGGGGGAGTGTTGTAGTGTCCACAAGTCAGTTATATTTCATAATTCATTTTTGTATACTTTGTATCAATCGTTTTTTACCTTCAGTTGTACACTTGTTTGAAACCATCATCATCATTTTGAATTGAACCATCTACACGAATAAGCGGTGGCTACCGCGCATCATCTCTGTCTTCTTCATTCATGCGAATTTTGGACCGGTAAAGTGGTTGGACAGTGAAATATTTTAGCTCCGCGTATTAGCTGATCTATCGACGCTCAAATTTTATCATATCACGTCGTTTGTGGAATTATCCATCGGTCGTCCAACGAATCTCATCTCTGGCGCTGCTTTCTGTCTTGTGATGGTCTATTCAATCTAACGGACCTTGACTTATCAGTGAGTCGCTCCTATTTTTACCGGTAAATCTTCCGTTCAATTTGTACGTCTACTTTTGAGCCTATCCGTCGCCGTTACGACTTTTCTATGATACTACTATATTTTTGGTCATTTTTGTCAGTTGATTGTTTAGTCCACTACAGACCTAAACGTGTGTTATTTTCGAATCTCTTTATGGCTGATGTTGGTGCGTGGAAATAACGTCGAAATGCAGAAATAATTTGTGTAATAATATACGCAAGAAATCAGAAATTGTTTTGTCATACTTGTAACTGATGGCGCTGTTTTATTTTCAAGACATGGATTATATTGAACTGTTCAAGACTGTTTCCGAAAATTGTGAATTTCACACTTTATTACAGTTCCAAGAGTGCCTGCAAAGGTACATTGAGATTGTTGGCGTTATTTACGTTCGCGGAATGAGCCGTAGATGGGAATCTGTTCTGGAAAACGATAGGGTATGTTATCAGGAAACCCTGAGGGCCGTCTAGGTTTTCTATCGCTCCACGAAGTATAAAAACAGACGAGTGAATGCAGAGGTGTGCAACGTGTTTAGTGAGTTGATATTTATCTTGGTGACCAACTTAGTTATCGCGACGTCTGTTGCGAATCACGATTTTACGTGGTTTGGAGAAATGACTGTCCGGTTGTTAGCTCTTTCGAGTTAGAGCACAACCATCTACTTAATCGTCTGATATACGAGTCTCATCCTACCAATTGCAGATTAACAGTCAGTGAAATGAATGACTCTAGGAGTCCATTCGAGTACAATACACCAAATTCGGTCATTGAGAAGTAGTTTGCTGACGTTTGCGGGGAATTCATCACAACGGCTGACGTTGGAAGCATCGGACGCAAGTGGAAACCCGCATTGTCCAGTGAGTTTTTGGGTGTAATATTTTAACTGAGCTTCAAAGAACCTAGTGAAAATGCTCGGTGATATTACGGAGGAAGGTTACCTGCGTGCAGTGCCGGATGAAAGCAGTGGATACACATGTCTGCTTTGCCTGGCAGACGCAGGTTAAGCTGTTCAGGCGTTTTCCTTATGTGGTGAACGTGGGTGACACACGCGGGACCAACAAACACAAGTGAGTCATCGAACATTCTGGTACCCTTGAAACTTGAAGTTTTATCAATTCCTGGTTACCGATAGCATGGGACATGGCCGGCCGGTGATGTACGGCTATGTACGTAGTGAGAAGTATATATTACTATGTAGGCTGTTCGAACTTTTTCGAGATCTGATGGGTAAGCACAGACCGGTGAGGACGTTCCTCGTGGACAAGATGGCCGCGAGGATGAGGGCGGCCCGTGTGGTATTCGGCTGCGGCGTCCTGTTGTGTTACTTCCATGTACGGGACGCCGTCCGAAAGCATGTAAGTGAATGAAATTTCTCAGTGATGATCGTTAACATACAAATTCCTTTCGCAGTCGACATCGATTTCACCGAATGGCCACAGCGGACAATGAACAGGAGTAAGTTCCATGATTACAAAATCCACGTTATAGGTTCATCCGTGACTTACGCATAATCGGCCGAACAGATAAGGAGCTTACGAATTATTTGTTTGTCCACTTCAGAAACCGCACTAACAATCGTCTTAAGAACGCTAACGGACGATTGAAGAAAAAAGACGCACCCCGGGGACTGCTTGGCTACAGACATTCAAAAATATGGACCCACAGCGAATACCTCATGCGGGAATTCGAAAGTCAGACGACTTACGGATGCGATCGTCGTGAAGTTGTGAATGCTGCCTTGTATGTGAAGTGCATTCTTTACAGAATGACCACATTCGTTAGTCATATAGTCCAAAAGCATCTGGACACACGACTTCCACGTTTCCCACGTTCCATAAGGGCGTTTCCCTGTTCAAGAACGACGGTTGGCAGAGTATAACCTGCAATTTATCCGGTTAGTTGGCCCGGAGCTTCAGCTGCTCGTTGTATCGAACTTCAACCAACAGTATAAGGCATTGCACCACTTACTAGCAAAATCACATGAATACAACAGTCGCACGGCTGACATCTTTCAACAGTGTCATTGCTTTCACCAGCAAAACAGTTGAACGTGCAAAGGCTGACTTATCTTTGTCTGACTTCCCGACCATCTTATCTTCGGGCAACAAGCAACCAAGGTGGGTGAAGAAAGTTTAAACGGGGTTGTCACGTGGATATCGCAGTGAACCGGTGCAGACGGACAGCTGTCGTTGTGAAACCGATGAGCTCATGTTCCATTCCGACTGCATCCGAACCGCCGACATATGGGAATGTCCGTTCTGTGGCAAAAGACTTCAACCGCCGTCACCTGGTAGGTGCATTTTTCAATTTTTATTCTTCAGTTCCGCCAACTTGAGCTAACGTTCTCGCACGCCCAATAAACAGATCTTGCACACCGCCCTTCATGAATGTCGACTTGGACGTGTCCACGGACAATGTGCCCTGTGAACTGAAGCCTAAGAAACCACGAATAGACATCATCTGGAGTAATTCGTCCGTTGATATCATTCAGCAAGGTGAGCATATTCACAAGCGTACACATACTTAGCTTACAGATATCGGACTTGATGAACGCGATAATGGGGACTTCCTGTGATAAACAGTCTTTATCTTCGGAATGAAGTCAGACGAACGAAGAACCCCATGATACGCTGATGCAAGCCGGAAGTCTGCCCCGATTGTAACCCAGGCCCCAAATACACCATTCGCATCAACAGTTGCAAGTTCTAAGAGACTTCGCTCATAAGTGTGGAATACCTCGTAAGGTAGGACAAATGGACGAAGTTGTTATAATTGTGTAAAAGCATGGAGTATAGTTTGGCATAATTCCTAAGGTATGACTAATGAGTGGAGCAGTCACAGGTAAATATATATATGTTAGACTTTTACGGTCTTCAAGTGTTCTCCGACATACATTTTATGAGGATTCAACTTATGTTCACGGCGACTTAAAGATTACGTTTGCTGCGAATACTCCATATTGTCGATAGCAATCAATGGCAACCAATGCCAAGTGTACCTAGGAAACACCACCGACGTACTTAAGTTTTGCACATAATACTAAGTGCAACAATAGTTCTCACAATATATCAAGTTTGCAGCTTTATAAAAAGCTTAGCCTATATGACCAAACAGTGATTTGAACGTCGGAAGAAAAATCAAGTTTTCTTGCATAACTAGATCAGCATTTCAAGAATAGGATGCTTGTCTACTTTCAGGAAATTAAATTCTATTATATTTGGACATTCAGTTACGTCTTCAACGCAGTTTCTAAATTATGTTGAATTAATAACTAATTGCCAACTCACTGTTGGCTTACGCAATTTGAATATTAAAACAAAACCTTCACCGCGGCCGATTTGCACCATTTTCCCAGCTGCAACTATTCCGAATATTATAATAACTCGGATAACTTAAATCCACTATTATCCCTGGGAATTTACAGGTACTTTCTATTTACGGATTGGATGCAGCATATAGTTTAACACTGTAGCGTCTGGTACAGTATTTAGTGCTTCATAGTTTTTATTGCTCTTCATTATTTTTACCTTCCTCGACTTCACATGTACATTCGATGTTCAAACCATGTGAATCGGAATGTGACTCAAAAATTGTGCTTTAAATTCAGGGTCAAGGAGCGTGGTTAACATTTTACTGAGTGGTGTGGTTTTTCCCAAATTCTGAGGACAAAACGCAATTGGGGAATTAAATCAACATTTTCTCCCCCATCGAATTCGGTAATTTCTGTGTTCGATCAACTGGTGGCACAGTTTCCCCTAGATTATCAGGAGACGACGCTCTCCGTTGTAGAAGGGCCTTCGTCTGACCTGAAGCGTGGAATGGGCATCGGAAAACTGATTCGGGCTTTACGGTGTGACATTTGTAATGGGTGGCTGCATCGTACCTGTGCTTCAGTTACAGAGGAGTTATACAACTTTCTTAAGAGGAGTCGTTCTGGTCGGCTTAAATGTTGTTGACTGAAGTGTTGCTCTGCAGGTGCTAGATTGGTTCTGTCTCAACTTCCACTACCCAAAATTGCGGCGAATGTTGCTCGTGCTTTGTCGAATCATGGGATATGTAGCACACCGGCAGAGGCGATCACAGAACTGTAGCTGTGCGCAGGTTTTCCACCGCCTTCTGGACAGTCATTCGCTAATGTGGTTGCGAAAGGCCCGGAGGATGTGGTTGCAGGAATCCCAAAACATGTAGGTGTGAGGGTCCTGGAGCATGTGTTTGTTAAAGCCTTGGAAGACAGCCGCGCAGAGTAAGCAGAAAACGGGAGTTCGACACCAACGGAAGAACAAGCCAAATATGACCACATCAACCCCCAGACTCACAGTCACAAACGTTAAATATGCCCAAAGTGGTTATACAGACTCCCCGCAAACATTCAAGGGGGGAGTTCGATCAAGATCTAGGTAGGTACACACACCGCGCGATCAGTGTGTGATAGTATCAAACCTTCCTGGAGCTGCCACCAGAACTTCCCCATCAAGGTTGGATCACGATCTTGCC
>JTDE01010603.1:3833-24330 GCA_014338405.1 Paragonimus skrjabini miyazakii | reverse complement strand
CTATTTTTAGTGGTTAGGTCCCCTACCCTCTCCCTTTTATTTTTTCTCTTCTCTAAAATAGGGTTTGTTTCTTCTTCATGGTTGTGTGGCAGTTAAGCATCAGTGTGAACCACTGATGTATTGCTGTCTATGATGATGATGATGATGATGTCATGGAATACACATATAGTTACTGTAATGCCGCAAACGGCATCGACAAATGCACACCGAGAATACGCAGCCAGTTCTAGCTAATAGTATCCAATATTATCTTAATACTCTTTATGGTTCATTTGCAAATTAGGAAACAACTCACTAAAGACCGCATAAACAACAACCAGGCCAATACGCTGTTTGGATGACAAATTACAGACACGTCGTTTAACAACTTGCATGTTAACAATGTCATCTGCTATCAGCATGATAATTCATCCGGGCCAATTTGCTAGTGACTACTGCTTGGCAAACTGAACTGAGAAAAAGGTGATCCAGCATAACTCAACATGACCAAAATCAGAAAGAAAAATATTCACGTAACGACCCAGTCAACCAAGGGTCCACAAGCTCTTTGAAACGAATGGGTCGATTCTAAACCGTCATCAGAAGCATCTACACTTACAGTCGGTTCAGCCCTAGTGAAGCCAACTTACGAACTAACACGGGGCAGGTTTTCAGAGAATAAAGCACCTCAGCCAGGACATTTTCGAACGAGCTATCCGATCTCAATAACGCACCAAATTGCCTTCATCACAGATAAAATGATCACATAAGATATACTGACGAGAAGCGGAACGACACGACCCCGTAACGAGGTCACTAAACTGAGAAGGGTCAAGAGACGTTTATTGTTTTGATAGTATGACCGTAATAGATCACGTAAGAGTCAGCAAATGGTGATGTAAACGTTAAGAATCTACACGATCTGCCTCCGATTCTATGGAAAAATTGTCAGTTTTTGAACACTTCCGGTTATTTGTAAACGCGTTTTGTTCACGAATGTAGTTTTTTGGTATCTATCGTCTGGTGAAAAACTTATCGTGATGGCTCACTGCGTTTTGGAATGTATTTTTATTTCGCCCATTTACATTCACCGGCGCATGTTGGCTCCCAGTCCAGTACAACCTCTGAAATGCTAAAACAATTGCAGAGACGTGCGTTAGCAGCCAGGTTCTATCGGTCGTGGGCTATAGTGGTCAGGCCGATGGGGCTGAGTGACTTGATTGTCATTGCGCTTACACCGCGTGCCAACTAGTCTGGTCGTGGTTAAAGCGCTGTGTTGTGCCAACTTGCTCACCCGACTCGGTTAGGAGGCATGCCCACTTGGTAAACCCATTGCTCATGGCTTCCGATTTTGTAACCATGTTCGTACTCTTCGGCAGCGAGCTGCACGCTTGCGACACAACAATTGCAGTCTACAGTGCACAAGCTACCTTCCTAAAGGTCCACAACACTGGACAATTATGGTCCGCGTGGTGGAAATAGCATGATTCATAAACAATTTTCACGTAAGAGAAAGCATAGAAAGGCTTGACTACAATATGTACCCGAACTGTGGGTCGAGCAAAGAATCCTGAGTCCCGATCAAAGAGGTTAGCCAACGTGTACGACTCCTGACCAAACGAGCAAGGGTTTGGCTTCCACTTTGCTCATTTTCTTCTGACTTTCGCTTTCGCAAATTGTCTATTGCTGGCCGTTTGAAACCGAAACAATTTTCTCTCGACAACGTTCATTGAAAGCATGAGCATGACGTAGTGAACAAGACTTGTTTTCTGCGTTTGCTAATCAGGTTATTTCTAACACAATAAATATGAAAACACCAACCAAGGTTAGTACGGTAAGAGTAAGTAGAGAGAGTACGGAGGGTGTTAAAGATCTGAACCTTCGACATTTTCAATTTGAGTTAACTTTTCCACAAAAGTATTTATGCAGAATGGTTACTCAATGTGTTTTATTCCGAAGGCGGTGCTCGACAATCGCGCTATTATATACGGCAGACAACAGCTAATTAGCATAAACAGTGAGTGATGGAGAATATCTACATTCTACCGCATTTATTCTAATAATCAGGTTACTTGAATATTCCGTCTTGTGTCCTTGAAATACGCATCAAATTTACGCCTGAATTCATTCACCGATAATGGAGTTACAGCAGTCACTGGTAGGCTGTTCAAGGTTGAACTAACCCTGACGTTAAACGTGTTCTGTGTAAAACAACCGGCTCACCTGATGTTATGGCTCTAGAGAGTTACTCTCGGGATAGCTATATTCTATAAATGCACCACCGGGGTGTTGTTTGCTTAAGAATCCTTTATACTAAAATCGAACTTCTTCTGATCTACGGGGAGCGTATTTAGAGCCGGCCCAGTTTGATCGGTATATCTAGGTAGGTTAGCAAACGTAGTATTGTAGCACGTTTGGTTTTGATACACTGTATCTTCTGAATAAGAATAATGCTCTTCACGAAATAAAGATGTCGAGCTTGGATACTGAATTCATGATTCAGACGCGCTATCGAACTGACCACAACAGTTAAACAATTTTGGTGAAGCCGTGCAAACCCCGGAACACGGTTGGTTTTCTTGGTCACTGACTCAACGTCCGGAGACAGTTTAAGGTCGTTAGCAACAAATGTGCATAAATCATACATTGTACAATGATGTTCAGGTTTAGGTTCCAAAAACGTCATCCGTATAGTTAGAGTAACAGAAGAATATCACTTTAGCTTTAGCCGTGTTATACGGGAACTGACTGCTTGTCGCCCAGGACTATGAAGTTTAAATCACGCCGTACAACGTCACCTTTAGTCACACTGTCTAATACACGCCAACGTTTAGTTATATATATATATATATATAAGTAATAACAACAGCAACAGACAAATGACAGGTTGTGAGGTTCCGCGCACGATTATGAATAAAATGCAAACGATCCTAGTGTAAACCTTGTAACAAATCAACCAAAACAAACACTGTTCGTATGAGTTAGTGGTTGTGTTTAAGTACAATTATTTACTCATACACATTGTGAGATTATTAGCGTTGTGAGTAACACGCTCGTCGTATAAGCTTGAAGATCGAAGTATAAGTTCTGCAACGAACTAGGATGAGCAGTGTTAGTGAGCTTCAGGAACAGAAGCTTAGTATGGCTCTTCTTTCGGAGTAGTGTATCCAAAAGGATTAACTGAATGTAATGATTGCGAACAATTGTGAGTGGTGTTCAATTCGTAAGAAAAGACCATCGCAAAAATATTCTCTAACTGACCTTTGATAGCATCACAATCAGGGTGGTAAATAGTTTTTCGAAAGTTTTGGTTTGGGAGCTATAATTGACATTCAACTAATTGGCAAATACCAATCCTGAGCTCAACACTCAACTTTGTTGACTGTACATTATGGAAGACATTCAGCTTCATTAGCAGTTACATAGACTGGCTACAAAGCGTACTTTAACCATTTATTTAATTTCCGGTACAGAAAGTACGTGACACAAGGAACCCGTCTGGATATATGATCCTGACCGAACAAGTAGGTAACTCTATATGCTGTCCGAGCACCATTATGACCCACAGAGATGTTAGTAGGGCAGGCAAATTCAAACTGCACATGTTAGTGGGCCAAGTCAGAGGATTAGTTAACTGAACGTAGGTTCAACTTCAAGGTGAACGGACAGTCAAAAGCAGCGTTCAGTAAGAAACAATTTTAAGATCTATCATTAATTCTTTTCGTTGCTGAACTACCTAGTACAATCAAATAGCTGACCTTGTTCTACGCAGACGACACAAACCTCTGGCGATTTCAAGGGTACCCAGAAGATGTGTTGATCTAACAAGACTATCTGAATTGCCTAAATCACTGGTCCGTAGAAAATAACTTGCCATCCCATGTCAACAAGTGTAAAGTCATGCACGTTCACTGACAAAATTGTACTGACCATTAACGTGGCGACACAACGCTATTCGTGTCAGCATGCGAATAAAACTTAGGGACTATAGCGGCAGACAGATTGAGTTTGTCAACAAATTGCGTTGGCGTGATTAAAAAAACAACCCCGAACCTTCTACGAAGAATTTGTGGAACTTTCCATCCTGAAGTATTGTCCACTATGTTCGCCTTCGTTGTCTGCCCATATCTGAAAATAAATATACAGGTCAGTCATCCTTATTTTGAGAAAGATTTGACATTTATCGAAAGTGTTCGGAAACGGGTCACCAGAAGAACTGCGGGGCTTACGTGAAACCCTCAACCAGAAAGACGACCAGAATAAGGTCAATTCTCAATCAATCACAGATATCTTATGGGGGACCTAATTCTTACCCAAAAAATACGTCGCACCCCGAATCATCCACTGACACATTCTCTCACCGAATAAGGATGAACGTTTGAGAGGTCAATCGTTGAAAGTGAGTTATATAACAGACATGTTACTTTGCAGACAAAATTGCTTCATAGCTAGGGTCTGTTCCCATTGAAATGCATTGCCAAAATCTATGGTAACGGCTGAGTCAAATGAGAGTTTCAGAATAGTACTTGATCAGCACATACGTGAGAGACAACCAGCACTAGTAGTTTCCTAACCGCTCACTATCACAGATCACCAACTGCGTATTTCTGACTAATGTTATTTCAACGTGTTTCGGCGTTTGTTGCTGAAATGATTGCAGCCGGCAGCTTCATTGAATTAAATTTTTATTTAACTCTCTTCATTTTTTCTTTATACATATATACCGTCCAACACAAATTGTTATCGACCAACACACAGACAGGAGCGTACAAGCACAAATCTTTCTCTCTGCTGTAAAAACCTACGGAACGAAACAATCACGTGCGAAGCAACATCGTGAGATTACGTGTCCAGTTGTAACAAACCTGTTTCTGATGAGTGTTGAGTAGTAGGGGATTTTGATTTTCATATAGATTGAACATCACCCAAAATTGATCGCAGCCGTCGCATTCCCATGGGCTTTCCAGTCGACCCCTTTCAAAAAGAATCACTAGACTCGAGTTTCGCTCTCATTAGAGCTCGTCAGTAGTGCATATCCTCGCCACTGCCGGGACTTGAACCACGGACATGCTGTTCATGAGGCAACCGTGTTTACCACTGCGCCATTGACCTCACATTAGGCACGACCAAACTATCATATGTGAACCCTCAACCACTTTGGCTTGTGAGTAGTGATCAGGTTGGCCGATCGCCTCGAGAGGAGACAAAGTTACTGTCTGTTAACTCCAGTGGATGACCCCTCGACTAGGACTTCTCTCCAAACCTGTATCACACGAAAGGTGCCCATCCCCCACTACGTCACGCAGTCACATATTAACAGAAGATAACTTATGTACAAATTTAAGTCTTTCCAAACTCACTATCTCCTACTATAAGAAATGCACTCAATTTTCTAACTGACAGCCAATTCGATAACAACCCACTTACTACTAACAGTGAGTGGGTCACCAATCTAGTATTAGTCTACAAATAATGGGTTTTTTCCCCTAGAGTTTATGACATAGATTAAACCCAGTCAGGTTCAAACAGTTGTGTGCAACTTCATTCGTTTTCTGTTGCATTCACATCAGATAAGAGAATGAATTGCTGGTTTGTTTGAAATCTACCCAGCAAGTCAGGGAATTTCCATGAGTTAGCACTGATGACAACCAAGTTGTCAGTATCGTGGGATACCACCCTAAGTGACACGTCATTGGTCATTCTAATCACACGGATTTTTATATAGTTCTGGTGACAAAATTTATAATCAAAATAGCAGTCATCCACTGAATGTGAGTTTAACAGCTACTCAAATTAAACGGTAGAACCGTTCAAAAAAGATTGACCTTGATCAACAGCCACGAATCAGCAGGGAGAGAAATTCACAAAAAGAATCAGCTACAGTGTGAAGACGTGATAAAAACTTCATCAGAATTGTTCACTGAAAGCAAATCAAATGTGAAACGAGAGTGAACGTTACGACGGACGTTTACAGCCAAACCGAAGAAACCAACATTTTACATTGTACAAATCAAAGAATACCAAACACGCCAAGCAAACTCCAACAGTTCCACCACTCATTATCACCTTGAATTCATCAGCGTTGCCGGAAAAATCCGTCAGTTAATTTAGTGCTATCATTCCAACGAGAAGATGTAAAATATGTCTTACAAACAAAATTTTGCACACTCAGATCGCATCCCTTCAAGTAATCTAATATTAAACTGAAATAACATTTGTACAAAGACATATGTAGACAAAATAGTTGGTGTAAAATATCGTGACGGAGCAGACGGATGAGTATGACATTGAAAATTAACAAACCATGCAATATCAAAATCAAGTCGTTCACATGAAAACGGTGGTTACGACAATCATTATCGCAACCATATCGCGAGCGTTGTTTTAAACATTATTTATTCGATAAACAAGCTTTGATTCATTTGCCTGTAGTCAAAGTTCACATTTTCTGGCTCTAGTAAAACGAATACAGAAAAATGCAAGCATCGTTTTAAGAATTGAACGACCTCTATAATAATGCTAGTTTCTTAAATTAATTGAACATTATCCACGTGACAACATCCCGTTGGTATTTGGTATTGAATTGTCTTACAAGGGCTAGAATTTTATACTTTCAATACGACGATGGGGTGCCTGGAAATGCATGCCAAGGCACAACAGGTATCTAAAAGAACTTTAGACTCAGCTCAAATAAATCAAAGTTTCGGCTTATCGATTTTAGTTACACTTTTTCAGTGACCTGGTTCAAAGGAATTTCACCGAGAACTATCACAACATGACTCGCAAGCATCTTACCGTCATGGAGTGGTTCACTTTAGCCGAATGTCCCTGGCTAGATTATTTGGTTAAAGTGGATGATGACACGTTTGTGGATGTTTTTCATCTGACTCGATTGCTTCGTGCTGATCGGCTGAAATCAACTCCCGGATTCTATTGCACTGCGACTAGCGGAGCGAAACCATCTCGGCCGCACACAGACAAACAACACAACAATAAATGGACCATTACTGCTGAAGAATTTCCAAAAAATCTATTTCCAACTTATTGTGAAGGATTCGGTTACATCATCGAAGCGGAACTGGCTCCATATTTGTACCTGTGTTCACTATTTACTCGGCCTATTTGGATCGATGATGTATACGTGACGGGGATGTTAGCAGATAATTTGGGATTTAGGAGACAGAAATTTATTCCAGGGCATGCGTACGACCGCGTCGGCCCAAAAGTGCAGTCGGAACAACAATTGAACAACATTTTTCTCACGTGCTACCATAGTGAATACCTCCCGGAAACCTTTCGGCGTTTATGGGAAAATGCCTTGACCGGAAGTGCAATCATGCAGTATGCAACCTAACATTATCCTCTGGAATGTGCACTGCAGTTACAAAATACCGGTGGAATTCAAGTTACTGTAACTCGCCAAATTGTTTGACGGTAAAAAAATGTAATTTTATGTATGTCCGTAGTATTAAAGCGACTCTTTCATTACTGGTGTTCACAGTAGAAGCAGGGATCAGTGTCTGGACATGAACGTCAACAACAGTACCCTGTTCTCAATAACGTTGAGTGACTGAGGATGACGTTCGTGCCAAATGTTCCTCGGACCATTCGATATGAAATTATACCGTTGTGCAGTTTTTTGAACTTCTTTCCAAGCAGAACATTTGATGACGATGAAATTAGTCAAAGATGTAACTTTGTAATCCTTTGTAATCCGATATAGGGCATTTGTACACAGAAAGTATCGCCAAGCGTAAGCAAAGTGAAACCATTGACTGTAAACGGTTGTTCACTGCTGAAACATGCGTGAGAGTCATAAATAGTTGTGTTTACATTCTCTCTTGTAAGTAGTCACTATGATCGAAATGTTTCATTCTTTGGGGTGATCTTTTCGACCTGCATGGTTGAACGTTAAGCCAAACTTCGTTGCACCACTGAACAACAGATTCACATGAAATTGGACAACACTCTATCATCTCAGAAGTAAATGACACTTAAGATTGACCGCGTGTTGTTCTGGCCAGAATAAGTAAGCTGAGTCATTTTATCATTGTTATAAACTGTCCGAATAAATACCGTCAATAACAACAGCAGCAAAAATGTGAGGTTTCACCGCGAATTTTGACCGAATATCTAGCGCAAATGAAGTGGCTGCTGGTACAAACCTTGCAGGTAAGCACAGCTTTCCGAGGTCAGTAAGTCTCTGAAAATTTGTACAAATAATTCAGTGAATGATATGCGCCTGAGATCCCAGTTTCCTAAGCTCAACACTATTCGTCTTCTGATGTTAGGTTGTAATCAGATTTTCTGAAAGACAATCACGGGGTGTAGCACTCCTCATAAAGACAATGTCAGTGTATGAGTGAAAAGAAGTGAGGAAAACGAAGGATCTGTTGTTCACATACTATCTCCGCTAAGCACATAGGCCAACAATGCTTTAAAGTGCACCCGACAGGAAACGAAATGCTATTCTAGTTAGCTACCACCCTGTGACAAAAAACGTGTTGTGTGACAAATGTTTGAGGTCACATTGTAAACAAGGTTTGTTGAGACTTCGTAGCCTACTCGAATCTACGAAAGCAAAGAGTTTCTCTGTCGCCTTGTCAGAGGAAAGTTAAAAAAATAAGAATGGGACCTTCATAGAGTCTTTGATAATCCAGGAAGTCAGAAGGAAATCGGTGGGAAAAGTTCCGAAAACCTACCACGATTCTGCATGAATACTAAGTCGAGGACTACGTGTACTGAAAAACATTAGCAATACTTTGACAGAATGGTCCACAACACCCCATTGTAGAACTAAGTAAACTTTTACGAGCTACAGTAGAGTGATGAATCCTAAGGCAGAAGATATATACGTCGACATGGTTAAAGTTATGGTTACATTACTGGGTTAACTAAATAACACACCCGAATATAGCAATAAAGCAAATACATCATGCCAATTAGCCTACGTTGTCATAGGTTAACAATGGTCAAACTTGTAGATAAACAGCAGAAATTAACATTTTGCTTAGTGGGTTGATTCTAGACATTATAACATTACTTAGATAGAATTGAAAGAATTGCTTCGTATTTTAACACCAACGTTCAAGGACGTTCAGCCTGGTAATCAAAAACAAATGACCGAGGGATTACTGTCCATCAGAGTAGGGTGTACTGTAAATTTCATCTTGGAACCCCAACAATCGAGACTCTTGCGAGTGTATATTCAATTAATTACCATTCAAAAGACTTAGGCTCATTTCCTTAAGAATGAGTGCTACTGATTAGAAACAGGATGAACCAGTCATCCACGATTTACCGGGTAACCGCTGGGACTAGCTGGCTACAAAAACTTCTGTCGAACGTACCTGTACCTGTGGTGAATATTTTCTCACTGATAGGTTAGGGATTAAAATAATTGCGGGAAAAATTACTTCCATTATTGACGTCTGGGAGTACTTCATTGACAAAACCACTTACGATTTGAGTAGCTTGTACCAACAGACCTACTGATACGACAACATGGACATTGGTGACAGCCTAAAGCGAGATATAAGTGAAAATGGGAAGTAATTGGTAATACCCCCATTGCATTCAATACCAGTCTCATGGTAATCAAAATCGTCCTGTGGATCAACTGTACTTAAAATAAGGAATATCTTCCCACGCTTATCCTCCAAGAACATCCTAATCTTCAACAACATTCTGTGGATGCACATGATTCTCACGCTACTTGTATTTGCGTTTTGTAGAATTTGCTCTTACTTCTAAGTGCAGCCAGTTATGGATAACATTTTCCTCGCTTTACACGCTAGTGTTTACAACCGTTTGAGTTGCAAAAAAAAGCATCTATTCAAATTGAGTAATGTGGGGCTGTCTGCACGAAACTGTGATCTCAACAAACACCATTTGAACATGAATAAGCCAATCATGTGATGTTCTTCGGAGTACATTCTGATCACACATGGATATGTAACTAAGTTAAAACATTAAGATAAGATTCCATATAGCGGACGTCAAGGCTTAATGGACTAGACAGACAGACAGACACGGAATCGGAAAGTAGGAGTATGAGGATACTGACTACCACGGCAGCTGCAACATGAACCCAAATTGTTTCTGAACACACAGGGGGATCTTGATACCGAATAGCCAAAGATTCAGCAAACTGAAGGATGCCTTTCTGACTGCTTCGAAACATCACAGAGAATGCATCACAAACTTTGATTTTGTGTCTCGTTTGGACTAAGTGTTGATGACGCGAGGTGCCGTCCGTCAGCCTTTATACAAACGTTTGGCATTCCTAGTTGTTTCCAGCCATTTGGGAACATGTTCATTGATACTACCAGCTAGTTATCAGTTCGTCCACCCTATATGGCACATTCTGCAGCTACACTAATATTTGTATAAACTGTGGGATGTGACAGACGTAGGCTGTTTGTTCGAAGCCGAGGAGACAGGTAAGGCTCTGGTTCGCTGTATTATACATAGTTTTACAGCGTTATAGGATCTGGGTACAGCAGCTATTAAAGGCTTTTTGTTAACGTTGATCAGCTGTCACCTAGAAACATAAGTTCTAGGTACATCGCCTTCTTTTGTACCGTTGCTACATGTATCCTTGGAGTGATGATAAAATTATACTTCTTGACAAATTGCAAGGAGTACTCGTTAACCTGTATGATATCTGTGAGCGTCCTTAATTTTCGTGGCAGAGTGTCTTCAGTGTATAGCCACCGCATTGTGTGTAAGAGCGTTCGAACTAGGCTCCTCTTATATTATACTGAACAAAGTGCATATACTGTCCTGTCTGGGTAAGCTTCCTGAAGATGGATATTCTTATCATATTATCTGATCTTCGGTAGACCAGAATGTCTAGAAACATCAGACAGTCATTTACTTCGTTTTCTCTAGTTAGCTTGGAGTTTGGATGTGTTTGAATCAACTTCAAGAATGACGCGCCTGAAACAATTTAATTGTGACAAATGGCAAGGATTTCATTTACGTTACACCTATACAGTACTGACTTTGACAAACTATCAAGTAATGTATATTCTATCTTAGGCATGAGGAAATTATCTAGGATTGGACTCAGGGCACACCGTCCATTTGCCGGAAAATAAACGTCTGGAAGTTGAATTTCACATTAGGTGCACAACAGTAATAATGAGTTTAACTCGACCACTGGAATATGAAAAGGAGCACTACCGCTCAGAATAAAACTGCGAACGTAATCAACCGTTTCATGCAACGAGATATTAGTGAATAGGGACGTCACAACGAATGAGCACATCAGTTTCTTCTGACCGTCTAAACCGCCTACACAACTAAGTTGTCTTTCACATTGTACTTACTGAAACATTTTCTGACTGGTTCAAGCGAATCAACTAGCCAATGGGCTAACTTGTGCTGCAGTGCATTCCACATTGACTTAGAGGGCCTAAGTGAGAAATTAGGCATACGCACACACTAGAATCAAGCGTCATCAACGCTTAGTCTCAACAGGACGCATTCTCTACCATTTCTTGAAACAACCGGAAACGTATCGTCCAGGTTACTGAGGCTTTGGCTAAAAGGCATCAAAATCCCTTCTTTTTGTTCAAAAATAATTTGTGTTCACGTTGCAGCTGCCCCAGTAGTCAGCATCCCTATTTGTTCAATCTTCATTTTTGTGTCTATCTGTCTGTCTAATCCCTTAAACCATTATTTCCGCCCTATGGAACCTTATCTTAATGTTTAAAATTAATTATGTCTCGTATGTGATCAGAATGTACGAAATGTTACGCCAGAGAATATCACGTGAATTGTCCTATTCAAGTTCATCAAGAAAACGAATCGTTTCAAATTTGATGATTTGAACAATTTCTGTTATCGTACATAACTAAGCACTAAATACAATACGAAATACTCTGAATAAGTTGGAATAAAAGCCTGCTCTAGACGAATGTGGAATATCCAATCCTCAAATCTCATAGCACGTGCATGAACTGACATCTTTCCGATGGTACTTTTTTAGTTTTATGGAAATGAGTGGAATAAATGACAACATTCCTCATCCGATCAACTTCGCCTTATAGCAGATAGTACTTACAAGTACTCAAAAGACGATACTGATGTAACGCCATGTCTGTCTAAGAACGACTTGCATATTTCCAAGTAGTATTTTCCCAAGTATTGCATTTTCAGGGAACAGCGAACCTCAGGTAGATCGTTATTAGCGTCCGTCAGCAGCGCATGTTAGGGTCTGTATATCACTAACCAATTTACACCTGACTGACATGAATATGGCTGAGTGCTTTGGTGTGATATTTCGGATACACATAAAGTGAGGCCAGTAGGCAACAATCAAACATGGCTGTCTCGTGAAAACGTGGTTAGAGTTCAAATCGTGACCACAGCAAAAAGATCAAATACTTATGTATCCTACCAAAATCGAACCTCGAACCTGGTGCTCTCGTTCTAAGCAAGAAAAGCTGTCACTCAGTTTCTCAATTACGAATATATCCTCACATTCGGTGCAGTTATTAGCAGGTACTCTAAATGGTTCATATTTCAGTTTATAAATGACGATGTTCGTAAACAATGGCTCTGTTGAAATTTTCATTCCTACACCTACTTCGAAAGTACCTACGGCGATTTGACATATGTTATCCATTTTAAATTAGGAGAAAAATTAGCAGGTTCATGGTTGACAATATACCGGTATCTAAATAACATGTTCGATATAACCACAAATAATATGTGATTCACCGGAACGGGATAATAGAAACTGTAAACGTAAACTACCAGAGTTCAGTGATTAGGAACGAACATTCCGAAAGCATTATCTGTTTCACAGTAACATTAAAGTCCGCCAAAATACAACTCAAAAGCTGGAGATTGGAGAGTAAGACTGAAAAACGGATAGAACGCAAGTTTTCTAATCATATTTGTCAACCGGCTAACCTACATTGAAAGACGGAATGAGACTCGAGTTTCGCCCTTAATAAAGCCCACCAGTAATGAGTACCCTAGTCGGAACCGGGATGTCCATTCCGAACACGTGGATTTGAGATAACCATAATTCCAGTAACCTGACAATGGACAGAACCGAATGGGTATACCCGTAAGCTCAACTACAACCTCGTGTGAATAGCTCAAAATTTAACATCACCCACACTTGATCGCAGCCTTCACATTCAGATAAACCATTCGGCTAGCCCACTTTAAAAAGAAGCACTAGACTCGAGTTACGCTCTTATTAGAGCTCATCAATCAGTAGTGCATATCCTTGTGCGGATAGTGTGAATATTGTTAGCCTCGTTCGATCCTTTTAAAAGGAAATTGAGCAGAATCGCAAAATTCACTCCAACCGATGAAAAATTGACCAACACTTCTCAGTTAGGTTATTCATGTTCAATTTCTTTAGCTGCTTACTTATTTTTCAAGGCTGCCTCGAAACGTTATGTTTGAGATATCCCATTACATATCGTAGGATTTCTTTTCAGCTGCCGTCGCAAAAATTAAGACATGTATTAAAAATTACCGCTAATTGAAAGTCAATAAAGCTTATCTCAGTGCACGAGAATTTAGAGCAGCTTTCTGAAATACGGAGTCTCAATAAGAACGAAAAGAAGACGATTCATTTCCTCAAAGCTGTTGGGTAAGATGCATACGCGTCTTTAAACAACTTCGAATCTCCGGAATCTCTATCACATGATACATTGAAAGAATACTGTTCAAATATTTACCAGTAATTATTGAAAGGGTTGAAAAAGCTAGATTCCGCAAGCTAGTTCGAAGAGTAAAACAAGGTGATCGATATTTAAGCCTCAGACATAGGCCAATGATTGAAGTTTTCTTGACCAGCTACAAACAACTTCGTGACCGTCTGGTTGGCGGAATTATTCGTAATCAGCAGAATATCTATTACTACTGCCGCACCAGATTTTTCAGCCTGCACTAGCGTTAGGTGATTAATTTCAGTCCCACAGAAGGAACAATAGCGATATATAGTGGTGCCCATCGCAACCGTCATTCACATCAATAGAAGCATTCACTTAAAAAGACAACCATGCTGATGAACGAATATATTGCATCATTTTCGCCCAATTACAAATCTCGAACGTTCACGAAACAACCATCAAACGTGTGGTCCCTAGCATTTCCGCCTTGCATGTTCCGCCAAGTTAAATGGCACAACCTGGTCAGATCCAGAAAGTGTGTTATAGTAGTGGGGCTCGTTTAATGTGAACCGTCTGCCAATTTCAAGTCCACTGTACATTCCAGTGATTAGTCGAAACGATGATACAAAGCAACCGGAATAAAACGGACTGTTGAATGTCTTTTGACAGATGCTATAGATAGGTCATTAATTCGACAGGTCAACCTCTTATAGCAGTGTCCTCGTACATTTCCAGTAAATTGTATCAAGCCGGCTTCTTCCAGCTTGCTTCATCTTCGCGCCGAGAAAATATATGTGTAACAGGACGATCGAAGTATGCCATTTATATACACATATTTGCTGAGAATATCTGCAGTTAAGGTCACGACTGAGTGTAAAAAACGGGCACCCAACGATGGGTAGTTACTGTGAAGCCTCAAATTTACGCTACGATCCGTTGACAAACAACGGACACATGTATACAAAGATTACGATAGGTGTGTTCCCCACACAGTATACAACTGAACCAAAACGTCCCAACGTTTACAATAAGCTACATATCACAACGAAGCGGAACTCGACGGACGTAGATAACATTTATGAAGTGGTATAATAAGCCAATTTCCCAAAATTATGACAAATCAAACAGTATACCCTTTTCACTGCCGGGACTAGAACTCCGGCCACACTGTTCGTGAGACAATCGTGTTTGTCACTGCCCCATTGACCTCACATTAGGCAAGACCGAATTATCATATGTGAACCCTCAACCACTTTCGCTTATGAGTAGTGATCAGGTTGCCCGATCGTCTCGAAATGGAGAAACAGTTACTGTCTGTTAACTCCAATCGATAATCCCGTGATTAGGACTTCCTAGACAGGTTGAAATCTCCGATCTCATTAAACCTGCTAGTCGATATTTTAGATTACTGAAGTGTAGTCGGGGAGTTGGTTAATTTCAAGTTGACCATCACGCACAATTAACTGCAGCTATCGCATTCCCATAGACTTTCCCGTCGGATCCTTTCGAAAAGAAGCACTAGACTCGAGTTTCGCTCTCATTAGAGATCGTCAGTAGTGCATAACCTTGTCACTGCCAGGACTAGAACTCCGGTCACGCTTCCGTGATTTCGACCCGCTTAGGAAGTCCTAATCGCAGGATTATCAATTGGAGTTAGCAGACAGTAACTGTGTCTCCTACCGAGACGATCAGGCAACCTGATCATTACCCACAAGCGAAAGTGGTTGAGGGTTCACATACGACAATTCGGTCGTGCCTAATGTGAGGTCAATGGCGCAGTGGTAAACACGGTTGCCTCATGAACAGCGTGTCCGTGGTTCAAGTCCCGGCAGTGGCGAGGATATGCACTACTGACGAGCTCTAATGAGAGCGAAATTCGAGTCTAGTGCTTCTTTTCGACAGGGGCCGACTGGAAAGTCTACGGGAATGCGACAACTGTGGGTGACGTTGAACTTGAAATTAACCAAATCACCGACTACTCATCAGCAAACAGTATACGCCAAGATGATACAGCCTATCTATACAACACACTTGATTCCACTATTAGGAATTGCGGTACATGCATACAATCTTTCTTTTGAGCATGAATACAGTCAAACACAGCTATCACGTGATGGACAGTAAATATTTCCAATTAGAATGATTCTGAATGCATCTCCCATTAATCTCCTAAAACGTCACATCCCTCGGTCAAGCAGAAATGATACATTCAAGTATGTGGTACTATTGTAGGCCACCATATTTTGAATCGTTGGTAAGCACCTTTTTAATGAAACAATTTCAAATAAATTAATTTCCAGTCTTCATAAGAAAAAAACTAGCACAGCAATAGGATTCTACTCTGAAATGCCGGAACGACAGCAAAAGTCGTATCCCCAGAACAATCAAATAGTTCATTTTTGTGACCTACTTCAGATAACTTCATTTCGGCTCGAAACATAAATGACGGCCGTCAGCCACATAACATTCGAAACTTGTTTGTCCGGAAAAGAATTATTTACGGTTTCTTGATGTTGAAGCATCGCGGTTCAATATATCGATCGACCGTCTCACCCCAGCATTATTACTGGCGTAACTAACTCACACCCATTAACTGCGACAACGCTATGCAAAAAAAACTGTTCAATCAGGGTGTTTTCCGGATCGATTTGTGGCAGGTCTCGCCGTAACCCAGTAGATTGTGGAGGGTTACGTAATCAATTAGTTTCGGAAGCAGCAGCACTTGCGTTTTGCACACTTTGCTCTCATTCAGATAGGCTACATCCAATTTGTTTGATATCCACACTTTCCCACACCCAACCACACACAACCATACAGAATCCCATCCACGTGTTTAGCCAATTCCATCTGGTACAATAGGCTTGCATTCCTATCTCGGCGTAGCGCAACATAGGTGAACACACAACACACCTTTCTGTGTGTGCGTCTCCGAGCCTACATAACTCACCAAAACAAACGAACCTTAGCAAATAGGCTATCACGTAGATGCAAACTACATGCATTTTTGCGCTAATGACTGGGTTCTTCCAACAGTGTAGACAAACCGTTATGATCAGCTAGCATTCATTAAAGGGGCCGCCTATTTGTTGTTTAAAAAATCGTACATCTTACATTGCCACAGTTTTTAACATTTAGAAACAACGAAAACGGATCCAAGCTCCAGAAGTATGGCATCATGCGTCAAAGCGAACATCTTCAGTCATTTCATTGCGTTCTGTGTATCACCAAGAATAACTGTCGGTAGAGCTGTTAGCTTTGCTTAGTTTGAATCCCTTTCCGTTAACCGACATTAACAGATGTGGTCAAAGGCATGGCAGACCCGAAACCAAGTTGATCAGGTCAACTGAATATGGAATAACCTCATCAGTGTGTTCAAATACTCTCCGTCAATTCCCGACAACACATACTTCAGAAAAAAGCATCCTAAACTCGCATCTACAGGACCAAATACCATCATAACCCAGTAATTATACAATTTTGGTAAGATTTGATGGTAAAAACCGAGTCAACCGTTGGAATGCATGATACTGATGCGATTGCAAGCAGCACGTCACAAACATCACAATTTGCAGTCCCTACAGTATTAGTGCTTGAGTTAGTTCAAGCAGTCAACTTTCAAATAGAGATGCAGCAATCCAGAAACTATCCAGCGTGGAAGTTGCTTCGTGTCCGTTCAGCGAAAAAAACAAAGACATTTGCAGCGTCACATAACTAACGCCTTTCCTCCTCACACACATAAAATACTGCAAACCGACAGCATCAGCATTTTTCTAAATCATTAACATCCACAGACCAAAGCGCTTTTTGTGTCGACCGTTACCTCCGACAAACCACAGTAAAGCAAAGCGACTTCACCGGCGTTTCAAATGCTCTTCTAATCATACGCAATCAGTATATTAAGCGATACCAAAACAACACAGTAATGAGCGTGCAAACACAGCGCAACGTTAAACGATATTGGGATAAGGCTAATTAACGCTTGATTGACAGCAATACATTAGCTGCTACTTATCGTAATATACAAAAGAAAAGATGAGAGTATAAAAGAATGTGTTATTTGCTAGGCTGTGATATGTAATATCTGACGACGTAGAAAAATCAGAAGAATAGATTACCGCAGGTCAAAAGTGGAAACGCCTTGCAACATGTAATGAGATTAAGAATACATAATAAAAACGATGTTCTGGATAAGTAGTTCTTTGAATTTAAAGATTTGGTTATAAGCAGGTGTGAATGCAGCACATAGCTCGGCTTGGTTACACTAAACGACGACAGAGAAACTTTCTTCTCAACAAGAGCTGGAAAGTTTCAGTGAATCAACAGCCAACCAGATCTGTCTACAACAAATAAACAGCTATTAACAATGACAAACCACAAACAAACCATACTGTTCGCCTTATTGCCTTGAAGACAGGCGAAACAAATTAATATCTCATGTTATTCAGCGTGAGATAATGAATCATCACTAGGCAACAAGCCAGATGAGGCCACATTCAGAACACAATCTGAAGCAGCATCAGTTCGCTGGGGTCGTAACTTGCTATCTGGTTGCAAATAGATATTTACAAAGTGCTCAACAAGTAAACCTACTTTTCAGGGAAGTAAATTTATCTTCAGACAACGAACAATCGACTGCCAGAATGTTGGCCGTGTACTGTTTAACACAATGAAATATTCTCGAGGAACTTCATTCAGCGATAAGAAAATCTGTGCTCAGCTGTTATCCAAATTGGATACCGTCGGATTGTACACTGTGATCCTCAGATATATTAAGCTTAAAGGGCTGAGTGAATCAAAATCGAGTCGTTGGCGCCGGACAGGTCCACAAAAACACATGTCTCGTTGCCCCGCAAATGAGGCTGGTGCTCATAGGCCCTGAGCCTGCAAGCCTCCGGAACAAAAACAAACGGAGATCGGACGAAGTTACTGTAGTTCCAACGGACAACCTTACTGGTTTTCACATTCTTCCTCCTCCCTGTTTTCAATGCTCATGTCTTCAAGCCAAAAAACAAACAACGGCGCTGAAAACGTCCGCACGCCACAACAAATAAGCTAGTAAGCTGATATGGAACTCAAAAACCGAATGATGCAGTGAAAAGCGAGCTCCTTCTCAAGGTCTCTGGTGAAAACGAAGCCATACCTTGTGCTCAAGCTGGAATGTGGATATGAAGAAGAACAAGGCTTGTTTGAATGAATCCATATAAACGGCCACTTGTGCGACGTCACATTTAGTGCTTCGGTAAAAGTATGCTGACACACCGGAAAGACAAAACCACTTTATCACACCTATGTATGCCACGACAGACAACGGGTCAGATGTTGTGGGAAATGCCTCCCGCGATGCTCTCCATTATCTTCCTAAATAAAATGAACAATAGGTAACCATGCTTGTTGATGACATGAGGGCAAAACGAGATGCAACCAGGTAGTATGTCCAAGTGAGACGAGGACAAACTCGATAGGTATCTCGCGAACTCTACGGAGACTTGAGTTTTGCAAAAAATGACAGTGATGCGTGACCGTAAGCAACCAAAACACGGACACTAACTGGCTAAGTCAAAGTCAACTATCGATGGCGTTACTACATCAAAGACTGTCATTTCTTCCACAGCAGATACCTTAAACCATATTGTTCTGTCATTTCCATCCGTTTCATCAGGCCGTTTGCTAGATCATCAGTTCGTGAATATAAAATGAGTACCTGTACGCTACTGCAGCGCTAACGGTTAAACCGTTAAAGTGACAACAATGGAGTGATCCAACTATGTAAGAGGAAGTTATGCGAACTCACTGTAAAGAGGACTGAACCAAAAGAGCACTGCAGATACGGCACAAACTAACTGTCGGAGATTCTGCAGAGCCTTCGAGCGAATGATCGGTTGACATATCCTTCACTCCGAACATGTTCATGATCGTCGCAAGGGAAAACGTTAGCTAACGGGGAGTGTAAATGAAGATCGTAAGAACTGCCCGACCGAATGACCCAAAATGGCAGAAAGTGCGGTTCTATCAAGAAAAAGTAAACTGCGGTTTGTCCCGATTCTTGGTCGCACAGGCTGCCAATGAAACAGTAGTGCAGTTTTGAAAACTGTCTACGAATCCGCATGTCTCAGCTGCTTGACAGATGAGTTAAGCGTAGTAAAGAGTGGCCCAACTGTTATTTGTCAGCCCGCCCAGCTGTGGAGGATGGAGACGCTATCCTCACTCATGGCATTACGGACCGACCGCCGAAAACCGCAGTGGTATTGAAAACGGAAACGTAATGAAGTCCCAGGTACGGGTCTTCACTCTCAAGTTCTTAGATGAGACCCAGTTGTGAAGTCAGGGCTTCGGCTCGATTCGAACCAGCGACAGAAACAGTATGCCCAAACGCGCCAAGCGCTCTACCGGTTGAACTACGAAGCCATGCCAAAAGCTCGAAAATTTCACATTTGGACTCGGTTACCCACCCGTACCACTGTCTCACATGGAATCCACCAAATGATCCAGGGGATCGACTGTTCCGGTAGGAATTCCCCGCACAGTTCATGCTGGAATCCACCAACGCCACTGTTGAGCATAGAAATTATATTACTAATAAGTAGTTTGGCAGATTTATGATTTTATATAAGTTCCAGCCGGAGCCCTGACTTCACAATTAAGTCTCATCCAAAATCATAAATCTGTCAAACTGCTTATTAGTAATACACATTCTAGTTTGTTTCACATGTCGGTGATAGACTGGCATCTGAACTGATCACATTCCGTTCCATTTGGGTGATTGAAGAATAGCGCAATATAGCCTTTCTTAGCTCCCACATCATGTGGCAACTACACAGCTGATGATCTTGTATCTACCGCACACGAATTGCTCACAGGTCGTACAACGTAGCCGT
>JTDE01010589.1:0-11329 GCA_014338405.1 Paragonimus skrjabini miyazakii | reverse complement strand
AACAAACCCAACCGAAACGGAACACACTGACACCATACACAACGAACACCTCACAACGGACGCATCTGCTTTTTGTCTAGCTGCTCCCCTTTGGCCAATCCGACATGGTTGATCCTGCAACGACCGAGGTCGCAGTCAGCACAGCCCTCCGGATCAAAGCAGCAAACAAGCCTGACCACCACGCCAAGGTAGCAGAAGAGGTCAGGAGCCTGTACACTTACCGCAAGTTAAACATACAAACATGTACCACGTGATGATTGCCTCATGTGAAACTTGTACAGTGTAAATTTTCTGATTTAAATCGCCTGATAAACGCTCTCCGAAATGGTCGAAACGTTGTGAAACCGAAAACTCTTTCGGCTTTAACCCCTTTTGATTTAATCGAGGAATAACTTAATAATGACCAACAGCACAACGAACAATATGTTTTATCATATTCGTACGGCCTGCCAAAGACGCATAAATCTGGCATGCCGCTCCGGCCAATTTTGGCGATGAGAAACTCCTCATACCATAAGTTGGTGCGTTGGTTAGTCGCTATTCTAACTCCACTGAAACAAAAGTTTCAGGCACACTCCATCAAAGATTCTCTGGAATTGATTAATGGCTTGAACAAACTTAACATTGCCAATGAACTGATGTGTTCTGTAGATGTTCAGTCGCTGTTCACAAACGTCCCTCTGCATGAAACGATTGACTATATTTGTGAGCTCGTTGAATCGAACCACATTACGTTGCCACTGCCAACAGATATACTGAGAGAAAGTTTGCTGCTCTGCACTGAGAATGTCAGTTTTCGTTTTCCCGAGCAGTCCTACCGCTAAATAGATGGAGTGGCCATGAGAAGTCCGCTTGGTCCCATCTTAGCAGACTTCTTCATGTTAAGAATTGAGCAGGGGCTAGCAACCGAGATAGCAGGTTTGTCATACTACAAGCGTTACGTCGACGACACACTGATATTCAGTCACCCCAAACAAGTAATAGATAACTTGGTGCAACGCCTAACTAGTTGTCACTCTAACTTGAATGTTAAGTGTGAATTTGAGGCCAACACTTGTCAGCCATTTTTAGACATACTCATATGTCGCCGAGAAGATGGCTCGATTAGAAGCGCTGTCTATAGGAAACTTACATGGTCCGGCCAGTACCTAAACTTCAACAGTCTCACATCGCTCCAATATAAACGAGCACTAATAAATACACTGTTCACACGGGCATGACGGATCTGTACTCATGACAGTCTTGCGGAGGAACTAGACTTGATCATTTTTGTCTTACAAGCTAACGGTTACCCTAAAAGGTTCATAGAAAGGCATAGCAGACAATAAGCGCCGTCCGAAGAAGTGATAACTGTAGAGAAAAAGAGGGTTTACATAGAGTTGCCCTTCAAGGCAACACAACTGCTGAAAGTTCAGTTAAACGAACACTTAACGCGGCTGAACCCTGTATATTCTTTCGGACCCAAAAGTTACCAGTGCCTCCAATCAAAGGAGACCAGCCTATCGGTACCACCTTACATTGTGTTTACCAATTTACATGTAAATGCAATGAGAGTTACATAGGCAGAACCGAAAGATGTCTGATTTCCAGAATGAAGAAACACTTGCCCAAATGGATGCAAAAGTCCGTGTTACCGGAGAACGGCGATGTTGCTGAAACACGTAAACAGCCAGTTTCATCAGTCGCTAGACACGCTAGACTAGTGGTCATGCTATCGATCTAGCTTGTGCATTCAGAGTTTTGTTGCGTCATTCCAATTCAAGATTTCTGAGATTTGCTGAAGCTGTAGCAATCAATTGCCTCAAACCCGCTCTGTGCGTTCAGAAAATAACTGTTTGTGAACGTGACCCTTCCATGAAACCTAATGACTTATCTTAACCCGCTTATTGATTACCAACCCCTGAATTGTTATCTATGATAAATCGATCCATGTTATTGTAAATTTGGCACTGATGAGTCAATACGAAATGCTTGCATCTACCAGTTTTCGTTTTCTGAATGTTTTGTTCATATTCGTTATGTTTACCGTTCAAAACTACAAACCTAGGCTAAACTATGAACAGTGAATATAACAAGGACTAGCCTGGAAAACCTAGTATCTGATTAACCAGTAAAAAAAAACTGTGATGTAATCAAGCCTCTCCTACCAAGATTATCGACATATTTTACCGACGTATTTACACCAATTAGAACGTACATCTTCAATTAGAATGCGATTTGTTCTGAAATCGTAAGGTATACCGTTCACACCTCTTCAGATACACCGTCTACGATGAGAAAACACTGTGCCAAATGCACCTACACTCGGGGTAGGAATGAGGATAAGATTGTGCTGATTTATGTTGATAGTAACATTTAAATTTAGATCGGAATCTGTCGATAACCCATTGAAATGTTCTTTTGAAATAGGATTGCCTGTTGACATTATAAGCTCAAAAAATGACACGTTCATTCTTTCGGATCAGATTGGTGATGGCACATCGACCGGCATATCACAAACATGTAGTGTATGTTCATATGTTCCCGTCGATAATTGTAGTCAACCGTGGTCAATGAACCAAACCGGAGTCAAGCCAGGTCCGTAGGTCGATCGATAGTCAGTTTTCGCAATGAAACAAATGAGTACAAGTCAGCGTGCATGAGTGAGACGAAACTTGCAATTATACTACAAAACATTGAAGATATATCTCTGTTAGTCTGACCTGAAGGGAAATTGTTTAGAGAAGCAATGAAGTTGATGCACATTTTGGAGTCAGCAACACCAAATTGCCCAAAACTACGTGAAAGAGAGAGAGGAAGAACGTAATCGAAGTCTTGATTTCACTAACCTGTATGTTTCGCCCGAAAAGATATTCATTCCAAGTATTCTACAGCTAACCAATATGTTCCTCTAACTGGCGTGCGGTACGAAACTTCAAACGCTCCTACAAATTCAGAACACCATATCAAATCAGACAGATAGTCATTCGACCTCCGTCTCAACATCAACAATATCGGATTGGTTGGGATAATTTACCATGCAATATCCTAATTACTACAAAGTGCTCACAAAAGGTATGTTGATAAGACTAATGTCGTTTATGCAATCCACTATCTAAGTTTGTCTCAGTCAGAGGTGAATCCTGAACAGAATCAAGAAGGCTGAGTTTTCAATCTATCTCTTGTCAACAATGTGTCTGTTTTCTTATGGTGCATTCCAGACGAGGTGTTCCGTCCATCCTAGAGATAATTCTCTCGAAATAGATAAGACGTCTATTTCAGTGTTTTGTACGAAGGATCCCTGCATATTCAACCAGCGCGGCAACTATTCAGATGGCAGATGTGAGCCACAAGATTAACACAAATCCGTCACGTTAGCCAGTCTGCGAAAGATTATAGTCAATTTTCCAATGACAACCCAACTTGTGGAATTAGTCGACGAGAATGGTGCCATTGCTGCTACAAACAAATGTTTATTCCTGCACGTGTCCTGACGTAAACAACCGTGAATGCAGCAAATTGACCACTTTACAAAGATAAGCCGTTCTCATTGTACACCATGAAGATTACCCTAACACATTTCAGGTTGCCGATAAAACAAATATGTGAGCTTTTTAAATTGTGTATATGCAATAACCTGACCAGATTGAAGTTGACGGTTGCTTCTATTCCATTGATGACCCACCTGTAAAGAGCTTTCAATATTGGTGTATAAATCTCAGTGTTTCTGGATTGTAGGTTAACATAGACAATGTGGCACGCACTGTAATGAATGTCGAAATTCAGGTTCTGGAAGCCAGATGAGGTAACATTCTCTCGTTAAAAAAGTAACGGGAGCAGTCAGAAACATTATCTCGCATACTCTATCCGGTAACATTTTGCTGCATTTTTACTAGCAACGGGAGCACGAAACTCACAAATAGTTATGTACATTGCATACAAATTTGTGATTGCATATCACCCACTGAACGCCATTGGGATATTTCTGGTCGTTTAGATAAATAACGATAATCGATTGCCGTGCTTTGTCCAGGTTCACAATTGTGTGTGTGATCGTATTGCCTGACCTGTTGACAAGTGATTTCATCCTGCTGCAGTATGTTCTTGTAACAATGTAGCAAAATATTTCCTGAATATATCATGCAACATTAAACTGTTGACCACTCTCGTCGTCATATGAATACATAAACATGTTAACATGTGTCAAAATAAATCTAGGACAGAAAAATAACTGACAATGAATTTCTTCATTTTACTAATGACTAGTCAGAGGTCTGATTACTTTCAAGTTGAACTACATTCACACTTGGCTGCAGCTTTACTGTTCAGTTAGACATTCCAACCATGCTCTTTGGAACACAGAAGCTAAGATCAACTGGGATTTATGTTCGACTCAAGACAAGTGTTCGTCACGGGTTTCTACGACATTACCCGGAATTTCTGAGGAGACGGTAAATATTCTGGTGTCCTCGAAACTGGTGACTTGAATGATTGACAGGTGTATCTAAATCATGATACGTTCGAAATAACCAAATATGCTGTGAGAAACCATTTAAAATATTGAAACCCTCGGTAGCACCAGATGAGAATCGCCTGACAATTCAGCCTATTTTCTTGCATCACATCTGAACACGGCAACTCACATGTCAGTGACCCCTCGAAGTAATCACAAGTGACAACAATAATACAAAATGCCCGAATTTCTTTTTGAAAATGTATACACCAAATGGTTCCGCTTCATTGTATCTTCGGAGTTAGGGAAAGTAGGGTTAAACTTAGATCAAGTTCATTATTTGCTTCCACACAAACACACATTGTTGCAAAGTGTTTGACTGGTTAACTGACATAGATATGCACTGGAATCATGAAAATCAAACTAATTGCTTCCTACCTTGAAACTAGAAAGGCACACAGTATTGAAGAAATAGCATGATATATTTGCATATTTCCACATTTCAGTTTCTATAACCTTGGGATTTTCCCGTCGTTCTTTCGAACTGACTGTGATTCTCCCGCCATCTGACTCCATTCTATTCCTCACTCTACTCTAATTAATCTCTCGTCTGTCATTACACACGTGAATAGTTTTACGACGTTCAGCATAGGCAAACTCTGGGACATCGCATCTGCAATCATCACCGTCACAGTGTCCGCATGCAGCCGAGAATCATCGCACAGCTTATGCAATTTAGATCAACGAAGGAAAAAAACTGGCTTCTACGATTATCGACATTCGTGTCATATATGTTGCATCCTTCTCAAGAAACATCACAATCAAGAGAATATTGGTAGCCTCGAAAACTTCGACAGAGCAATGTATAACAACGTTGCCATGATCCATCCCGCCACGCTCCGACGGCACCTAGAAGCAATGTAAATTAGCACCACAAACATTCATATTTGGATCGAAAATCACAAATCTTTCTATGATTGGGTTCGACAGCGGATGTACATCAGTATATCTACCACGCCATAATGAGAATGTCCTGCAACATTTCTTCCTCTCCGTTGTCCACATCACAAAGCGCGGAACTGGTGTCATCCAAATTCTATTTGATACAATTCCACCGAAACAGACCACAACCATTTATCAGCATGCTTACAGTCTCATGCTTATTCTGCTGATTCCTACTAGGGTGAAAAATCGGGCCAAGCCGGTCTTTCTAATATGTGATCATATTGCAAAACGGAGCAGTGCCTTCTATCATTCACATTACAGATCCACAACCGATAGCTTGTTCCAGATTGAAGGAATTATCCTACACACACACACCTGTCAAAGTGGTCTTTCAATGGGGTTCCGATTGGTGGGACGTACATAGCTCCAGAAACTATTTGATCTATATCGGAATGGTGTAAACCGACATCACACATTACCCTTTTCCATGGAGTCAGTGTGTGTTCAGTCAACTCGGAGCACAAGCTCTGGAATTCGCTTCGGGCAGTATATATGGGGAAGGCAACGATGTGAATCAATTGTTTAGGCGAACCGCTGACTAACTTCAACGCAGCAAGCATACTCTTCGGTTGCTCACGTTCAGAGTGTTAGAGGTCTACAGTGCTGGGAATTTCTGATAGGTACAGGGCATGCCGCTCTTGGAATGCAAACACAGAATGGTTCGGTTGATGGCAATCAACTTCTCATACATCTCACTGTTTATCACCAGTCGTTGTTTTTTCTTGCGTATCTCATTTGTTCCGATGCATTATGGAAACATCCTTTTTGTTTCCGCCAAATTTAAATGACAAGACGCTTCTCTTCTGGCCAAGCTTATCCCTCAGGAAGAAAATTATCTGTGTTGCTACCGTACATTCGGGATATTTTCTGCTAGACAAAGATTGCCTTTCCTCTCACAATTTTTGCTTTGTGTGAATTGTTATCGGAGTGGGGAGGCACTGTCGTGGCAGTCCCTAAAAATTCTGGAATAAACATTTTTTGGTATTGTATATTTTGCAGACTAGATAAATTCATGGAGAATATTTCCTCGGCGTCAAATTCTTATTGAATGCTTGATTCAATCATTTTGTTTTTCCTTTGAACTCCACCAATTCAAGTGGTCATTGTTTTCGTTGTGCCATGGCAGTTGAATCTCCGATCGACCAACCAATCAGATGCTTGATGTGATAGATGGTGTTCTATGGGTTGGACAAATCCTGGTCCTTTTGCCAGTAGATTAATTAAGCGTTTGTCTTTCTTGAACTCCGCGTAATTTCATGTGACGTTTTGCTACTGATCATTCGGGAAGATCTTCACAGCACCCTTGCGACACAAAGGCACACAGAATTTAGTTCAGCTAAAAGTGCTAGCGAGTGAAAAATTCTGCATACTCTCTGATTTAGGTGTCAGTTGTGTAGTCACGTCTTTTTTCAGTGATTTGATATTCTACTCTCATATGTCCAACTGTCACAACTAGTCTAATAGACGCTTTTATTTCAAATTGCTACAGCTACAATAAAACTGTTAATGTTATCTTTAAGTAGGGTTCAGTAAAATATTTTTTTGATGGTACTGGTAATCATTGACACCAACGGAGTAGCTGGTTTGTGTGCATGCTGACATAATTTAGCTTACTATTCTCAATCGTCTGAATATTTATTGCAAGGTTTCATTTGATAAGTTTGTCATAATGAAACATGCAGTTGGCAGATAATTATTCATGTGTGTCTCATTCAGAAATCATTTGAGATTATCGGCCGCGTGGTTGTCACATGTTCCTTATCTTTAACCCCATTTCTGTTGCCGACAGCCGATTATTAATAAATTTTACAAACGGTTATTTGGATGAATTAATAGCTAAATCAGAGTTAATTTTGAAATTAATAAACAGTAGTTTCCTTGCTAGTTTTATGTAGTCGCTTCTCAAGTATATTCGGTAAATATACGGTCAAATGTTTGCCTTTGAACTACGATAAACTCCATGTCGGCATGTCAAGTTCTTTTGTACACTTCATGAACAATTGTCAAAGGTGTGAAGACGAAATCTACGAATAATCTGTCAGTATGATTAAAGACATGATCCATGGTATTCGGTTTAAATTTTAGAAAAAGTGATTACCCAGTCCTAATTGTGGTACTATTTAAACAGACAATACCAGTGAACTAAATCATTAATGTTTTGAATATCTAGTCATTGTAGTGTATAGTTTAGGTGCACTCGGTAATTCACTGCATTACGAACATTCGACGCCGTAATCAAGAATGACGGAATAGTTGTTTACAATTAACCAAGTAGCACCCTTTGCTGCAGTCGAACCGTCATCATGTTGCACCGTGGATACATTCAGACCACCATGAAATCACACATTGTAAACTTTTCACCACGAAATCTTCAATCCTGTGAAATCGTGGATAGTCGGTTCAATTTTCACATTCCATTCGATCACCAAAAGTACTGTTTCTTAATAGTTAGCATATTAGACTCGATGGAAATGTGTTGAGTTGAATGTTAGTCACACATAGAACCGAATGATAAAATGTTTAGATGAATGACCAACAATCGTTCGGCAGGTAAGCAAAATGTTAACAGCTAACTGTTGATAGTCACTTTGGATGAGTACTTGGTTAATCTCGTACTTGATTTCCAGTTCAAAATGTTTGAAATAGAGCAGTGTACTTTAAATATGTAACACTACAAACACGCTTGAGCATGCTTTGATCCAACTGTATGTAGCGCAACGTTTACTTATTCGTGATAATATAGTCCTTGTTAACTTGTGACTACCTTTATACCGGAAGTAGATAAAATCGTATCGATGAGCTCCCATTAGGAAACAGTTCACGGATGACATGTGAACACCCGACTTTGATGAATAAAAATTAACCACATCCTGCATGATTAAATCCATTTGAAAAGTTACGAAATGTTAACAGTGAACTATTGTGATTGTTATGCTATGCTATGTGCTGTAGCAATTTGGGTCCAACGATTGTGTTGAAGTTTCGAGTTTGCCTTTTATTGAGATAATCACAAAGTGTATCACATAGGAAAGATAGTTGACAATTGAAGGGCTTTTGGAATCGTGCTTATTGGAAAGAAAAAAACATTTAAATTAAGACCGATTGCTTTCAACTGGGTAACGACAAATGTCTGTGAGAAGTGTCCCTTTGAAAGTCTACTGTTGCAAGGTGACTAAGTTGATCCGGGTCAGATTGCAAGTCATATACTGTTCTGTCTAATCCATTCAGTTTTGTTATTCCCAGATAACAAACGTATAATCCTCCCTTTCCGCCTACTCTATTGAACTACTGTTCAGCAGCACATCAGTAGGGAGATTTTGTTTTGCCATCTCAGAGACCATGACATTCAGTTGTACGTCTCAATTTTGTTCAGTGACATTTCTCAAATCGATACCCATTTAAGTGCTTAGGTTGTCAAAATTATTCTTCAATAACCTCTGCTCTGGTTGGTCTAGTTACTTACTGCCTCATTTTCATAACCATCGTTAATTGCTATATCAAATCGTTTCGTACACATTTGTAACAAACTTTTTAATAAATCCTACTACGAACATGTGTTGGTTATTCCTACGACGCCGGTGGTTGATCCTCTGTCGAAACTTTCCACTGTTGCAGTGTATTTCACATCCATTGGTGAACATTAACAACAACGCTCGAAACACCTCCAATGATTCACAGAAACACTGTATATTTCATGAACATTGTTTAATCTCGGTGGCTTCATTCCTTTGCGCATTGCTTTATATCGAGACTTAGTTTTTCACTATATGTCTTCCATTGTTCTCCGTTGCAAATGTTTCTTGATATTTTCTTCCTCTCTTCTGTGGTATTCTTGTCCATTACGAAGAATTTGTTTCTGTTAAATTTTGCAGCAGTTATTAGGTTTGGCGTTCAACATTCGGAAGTATCTTCCTCCTTTCCCCCACAAAATGGCCTTATTGAATTGGCTAGTTGGTTCAGAGCGTGTTGTTGTATCTTTCAGCACATCCAAGTATTTGAACGCTTTATTTTGTCTTAAAGAAACGGCCAACCAGCAAATTTTTAACACCTATCACCAAGTACAAGTCGAAACCAAGTTTATCCCTAAGTCTTAACCTGTTAAATATTTGGGTACCACATTCAGTCTTGAATTAACATGGTCTCTTCATGTTATAATATTTTGCAAAAGCGACAAGACTCACGTTTACGTTTGACATTTGAAACGATTATCAACTCTTTGCGTCCGCATTCTCTGTTTTTGAATGCATACATTGTCTCTATTTGGCTGTATTAACCAGCGGTCATTTTTCTTGATCGTTCAACTAAAACTTTCATATTCTTTCCATATCCGTGAAACATTTGTCTAACTGCAGCAGCATTCCTAATCGTGGTCTCATTGACTCACAGTGATTCATCAAGTCAAGGCATGCAAGGCGCTAGACTTAATTTGATTCCCTCCCTCGTATCGACCCTCTCAATTGTATGGTCACGTCCTCAGCTGGGTCTGTTTCAAATACATACCGTTTATCTGTTATTCTTTATTTGGTATGATATTTTAATGATTCCGATATCTTTACAGAAGACTTGACCATAAAGTTGAATTGGCAATTTTATTGAACATTCTATCTGTCAAAAACATGATTGTGTAAATTCTGTATATTCGTCTTCCGAGGTACATGAAGGAATATTTTGTCGAATTCTCTATAAACCTCTTTTTATATTGTACTTACATCTCGTTTGATTATCTGTCACAGTTAAATTATTCTTGCTATTTCCGAAACGTGAGTGATTGTTCGATTTTCCATCCTTTCATTCTGTTTCTCCATTGCCATCCAGTACAAAATCCTATGTGAAGAACTGTTGTAAACATTCCCTAACATGCAACATTCGAGAAATTCTACTGCAAAAATACTTTTTCAGGAGCTGCAGTATACGATAGGATACACGAATAGTCATTAACCAACGCGCGGTTACTGATCAGGCAGCTGGCTCATAAAAAATGATCTGAGGTAGAGATATAATTATTTAACCACACAAATGTGTCAAGTTTTGTGTAACGTTCTTCTTCACACCTTCCTCGATGGTTCTTGACTTCCATTTATTACTGTCCTGTAGGTGCAGTAACTGCTTTTATGTAACGCCGCTTTACATTTGGAGCCGTTGCAGCAGATGATATTCTCTCCTCTCTGTGACGACCTTTGGATTCACAAAGCACATTTCAAGAACCAACTGTTTCCATTGGCTCCCGAATGTTCAATCACTCATGTAATGCTCCGTGCGGAGATTAAACTTGTGAACATATCGTCGTGGCGCTGTGTTACACCTGGTTTCAGTCACACTGGATGCGACCACTCTATTTGGTAACGTTTTACTCTAAGTCATTTGAACCTATAAGGCATTGCTAATGAAACTACACAAAATCCCTGCTTCGTAAGCGATCACTCGCATGCGTGTGTGCGTTCACTGTAAAATCTCACACTAATCGCCTGACTTTGTGGAGGCTTTTTCACCAGCCAGCTGCGTGCGCAATCCTCAAAACATATTGCATTTCCTAATCTTTATGCAGTAAGTGTAAGCTGTAGATATATATGGTGGTTGTCACCAATCCTATTTCTCATTACTGTTGTTTTATTACATTGTACAATTGCTGTACAGTTGCGCTCGAGAGAAAAATACTTGACTTGCTTTGTTCAGATGTTATTACTGCGGCATCGAAACTACCTCTGGGGTTAAGCTAAGTCAATCACTTCATTTCTGTATTTCTGGAACCATCACAGTATATCTTGTGTATTCAGTGGGACCTAGCCTATAGAAGTTGGAGCAGTAGCATCAAGCTTTTCAAATATTAGTCGCCGTAAAATCTTACTCGTAAGTTTCTTTTCCCAGGCCTTACTTGCCCAATTACACACAAAG
>JTDE01010579.1:0-11344 GCA_014338405.1 Paragonimus skrjabini miyazakii | reverse complement strand
CCCATTTATTTTTGGCGTTGCAGGTTTGTGTAATAGGCTTTCACACACTGTGACTCCAACCGATCGAGTCATTTATATTTGGACCGGAAGCCCCGGGAACTATACTTGATGGCGTATCCCACGTTTACCGGTGATGGACTACATGTTTCTGATGGTATATTAGGGGCCTTAAGATACGCTCGAAGGATGTGTATGCTCGTGCGGGACTCATTGGTAATAGGAGAAGGAGCCTACTGGAGGTATCGATGGGTGTCCCGTGCCTTCGGCTTGTGCAAGGAACGGACATTTTTCGAAGAAGCAGGATTTAGCGCATCTGGAACGATTTCAAATTTGTTATTTGACTTAGTCTTTATGTCCAGTGATCTCGCAAGCGGTTTATCCCGATGGAAAGTGTGTACGAGTTCCAAAACCACCAGTCTTGTTTCCTCCGATACGTTGGTCACCTGGTTCCATTTTCTCACTCGTAACACTGCCTATTCCGACATCTCCTTATAATCCCTCATACGAAATATAGTTGACAGATGATGTCTCAGCGCAAATGCTTGTTGTTTGCTGTCTCTTAAGTACGGTTTGGGAATACCATATATTAAGACATTCCTCCTTCTTCCGACAGCTGTCTCGTACTTGTTCTCCAGATGGGCCAGCCTCGTACTCAGCAATCCACTGTTCACTTTCATCTTAGCCAGCTGAGAACTTTGTTCCTCAATGGGCGTCAGCAGTGTAGCTGCAGTTGGTGGTATAGAGAAAGAATCTGTATCTGTGGCTGTGGACTCAGGCACCGATGAAAAGAATGTATTTTACCTTGTGTCAGTGCCTTTGAGCTGAAATCTGGTCATACAAGTGGTTCGAAAAGAGCGCGTGGACCCCACTGTGCACGTCTTCATCTATGCTCCAAAAACTGTTTACAGGCATTAAAAACTGTGTACCGGATGAACGACTCCTACTGGCGGATGAGCTCGTTACGGCTTGTATAGGCGAGTAATTAATAGTCGAAACTGGTGACTCAGCATCCACTTCAACTAACGCAGACACTTCTCCTAACTTGCTTGCCTTACATTTGGGCGTGATTTCCACTGTTTGTGTTGGAAGTGCAAGCGATGGTCAGGAACACCGTCGTCTGACGCGGTGGCTGCCCTAACGGTGAGCACCGAACCACTAGTAACGTCCAATGATCTACTAAACAGCCACCCAGATGGCCTACATTTATCACAGTTTGGTTGTATACAGTCTAGATTGGCCGCACTGAGAACTCGGTAAAACTCCAAGGAGACGCAAAGGCAAGAAGTGTGGAACCAAGCGTCACAACCGAATCATTGAAGGGCGTGGTCGCTCGCGCGAACAAGCCTAGAACACAGACTATGCGCAGACCATTTCAACATGTATACAAGATATTCACCGAAGCAGATTAGAAGAGAAAATGAGACAAGATACGCTCAACACTAAGTGAGTAGGGGTGGTGCCCGCCCAACGCAGTTAATAACGCTTATTTTGAAGGTCGAAATAGCTCAAGACTGCCCAACTAAATTGAAGAACTTGACGAAATGAATATTAACCAGAATGGAATACTGCAACCGAACTAAATGATACTACGGTAGTTGAGAAGAAAAGAAAAACCCAGTACAATTTTTGAAAATGAATATGGCACGAGACAACCTGAGTCAAATCCTAACTTCCCGCGGGAAATCACACACATATGAGAACGCTTCAACTTGCGAACTGAAGATATGCATCCATACCCATCAATGTTCAGCCATACTTGCTATCGCATACGTCCCAACGTCCATACCGGTCAGTGCCTATCTGTACAGACTGATGCATACATCCGCTACTACTAACATTCCTTGCAAGCCAGCACGTATGGTACGTCTGTATTCGTATATGCTCGCACACATGAAGTCGCTGATCCAGGTTCATGCCTAGCCCCGAACAGTTCGTGCTCAACGTAACTAGTTCACGACATTGAAACATAGGTTCCTAGTACGTTCGTGTTAGGTGCGAATCGTTGCTCACAGACTAAGAACCGGGTATAGTGGAATAGCCCAAGAACATTTGGGGTGGTTGATGAATCTTATTTCATAAATATGAGATGGTAAGAGAGAGAAAAAGTGTACATATACATATATATAGATGTAACTGTGACAACTCTTGTGCTCAACGGAAGCAGCCTCCCATAGGATATGAACTGGCTCAGGGAAGGAACGGGAAGCTGGCTAACCATGCTCTGCAACGCATTCTGTTTTGTCTGGGCTGCATTTATGCCGTTGTTTTTTAGAGGTGTGACTGTGTGTACATTAGTCAGCTATTTCGCTCCTCCTAGATATCCTGGGCTGCAGGGGTCGGGTGGGAGTGATGCCGGATTAACATATTTCACCAGTTGCGACCGCTGGCCTGGATCACAAGAACAGAAGCGTAGTGGTCACTACACAGAAATCCAGGCTGTCGCTTCATCACCACCACATCCTGGCTACAGGGTCATCCTTTCTTCCAAGGGGTAGCACATTTGGAACACTAGCAGAGGTTAGCAGCATCGGGTTACAGCCCTGAGCAGGTGTCATTTATCCGTGCGGGGGACCGGTCCTCGAGGCAAAGCTGCAGAAAGTAAGGACGGGGGTGGATGAGATCACTCGCAGTGGTGGGTACAGCAAAGGTAAACCTAAATTAAGAAGGGAGGGGAAAAGAGAATGACGCTGGTTTTTGTGTGAATCCTGTTTCCAAGTCGCTCTAAATCACACTATACAACTTCAGTTGGGTGAACTATCAGGTTTCCCCCACTGCATCTCGGTACCACATGACTACTTACATGACTGCGCACACGTGTACACATGTAGGCATCCTATCACGTGCTGGCTTGCAGAGGTATACCCAATCCTATGAGAACGCATGACAGATTGTACATTAACTCAGAGATATGCATCCAATCGGATAGCAAACTACATTCATACTTCAAGCAAGCAAACAAACAAACATATAATAATACATAGATAACGTCATATCAGGGAATAAGCGTTCCTGTTCCTGATCCAGTTTGCCCTTAAACAAGTCGACCGAGGCAACCTGGACTACAGATTATGGCGGCTTGTTCCATGGATTGATGAACTTGTTAGTGAAAAATTTGGCTCTGATAGACGTATGGGCACGTAGCTTGCTCTGGGAAAACAATTGACCCCTTGGGTGAGGCGTTACTCTGACTGAGAACAGAGCACCTGGTGCACCATCGATAAACCCACGCAGAACTTTATAAGTTTCGATCAGGTCCCCACGGAGTCGTCTGCGTTCCATAGAAAATAGGTTGGATTTTTTCAGTCTGGTTGCATAGTCCGTGTCTTTCATTTCACTTACCATCCTAGGGGCCAGCCTTTGCACCTTCTCCAGACACTTTATGTCTTTTATGAGGTGCGGGCTCCATGCCTGAACGCAATATTCCAGATGAGGACTCACGAATGCCTTGTACAGTGGTATTGATACATTAGGGTCCCTTAAACAGATTGCTTTCTTGAGTTGAAACAGGGCCGCCCTTGTCTTCTTTGCAGCAAACGCGCATTGGGCTGCCGGTTGGAAGTTACTACAGAGACGGATCCTCAGATCCCTAACTTCGTCTACCTATGCATTCCAGGTAGGCTCATTCGCCCCCGGGAGATACCGACGAGCTACTGTTCCGTCGGAGCTAATCAAATTAATACATTTACCGAGGTTGAGTGGAAGGTCCCAGTCCTTCGACCAGGAGGTCAACCTAATCAAATCCGCCTGTAGATCGCATCGATTCGGATTGCCGACAATCCTTACATCGTCAGCAAACATGTAGCAAGGCGCGTTCAGCTGTTCAACGATTAATACACGGGTTCGAGGCAGAGGCCCAAGGGACCCGGATCTAGTCGGCTCGTCTTGTTCGGTGTCAAGCCGACCTCCGTTGACCTGAAAGGCAGTGACTGAAAACAGGGTAAAGCACCGCTCTTGAGGGTTACACTAAATACCAGAAGCAAAGCCAGATTATTTGCATAATACAGATGTTTAAAAATAAGAGTCAAGTAATGTATTAAAGCTGTCGCTAGCAGCCCTGTTGATGACCGCAGCAGGAAGACTGTTCCAAAGGTTCATAACTCTGTAACGAAAGAACTGCTGTCTAAGGAAGGTCCGAGGAAGAAGCATTATTAGCTTCTTGTTATGTCCTCGCCAACCGTCAATATTCGCTATGATGAAGAACTGTTCAACGAGGCCTACCCTGAGCAGAAAGTGTGTCAGAATTAAATCACCGCGGAGTCATCGAAATTCAAGTGTGTATGGATCAGGAATGTCACGTTGGGACTCGGACGCGACATTTCTCAGGGCTTTAACTAGATTGGGAGCCACGCACTGGACACGCTCAACAGCTAATGTGTCTTTCTTTAGACCAGTATACACGACCTGATTTGCATACTCAAAGAGCGATTTTATATAAACCTCGTAAAGCGGTTGAAACGGTTCCTTGTCCAGGCGGCGGAAAGTGCGCACAATCAGCCTCAGAGAGGCAACCTTTTAGTCGCCGCCATCTCATGGTGATGCGCAAAGGATAAGTTTGACGACAACCAGATTCCAAGATCTTTTTTGAGATCGATTTTCATGATATCTATTGCGCAGCCTGCTCTATGAATCACGAAGGCGTTGCCAGAGTCTCCACCAAGTGACATGTGTGCGCACTTATTGTCATTTAGGGGAAGACTCCAGTTGTCCGGCCAGCGCTTAATCGCGTCAAGATCAACCTGTGGTGCACCGGAATCAGTGGCGTTCCAGAGTTTTGAGTCATCGGCATATAGGAGGGCGTTGCTGGAAATATTTCCCTGAAGGTCATTGATGTAGATCAGAAATAACAGAGGGCATAAAACTGACCTTTGAGGAACTCCCGCAAAAATGAATGGGGGAAATGAAAGGTCTGGTCTGGTTTCAACTCTAAACGTCTTATTATTGGGGAGAGAAACAACCCAGCGAATAGCCTCTTCTTGTGTACCATAGGCTTCCAGTTTGTAATTCAGATGGCCGTATGGGACACGGTCGAAAGTTTTGGCGAGGCCACTGTCTCTGGCCTCCGTCAGGTTATCCGTGTAAACAGACACACTAGTTAAACATGACCGATTAGGAAGGACGCCATGCTGGATAGGGGAAAAATATGGTTTGATGAGAATTGAATGAGGAATGCACGCTTCAACGAGCGCTCGACTATCTTGCATGAAATGCTTGTAAGGCTGATAGGTCGATAGCTGGCCGGAGAGTGCCGGTCACACGTTTTAAATGTGGGCGTGGCCGCCGCCTCTTTCCATGCGCTAGTGATAACGCCAGTCTGCAGTTTTTGTTTGAACAATTTATGAAAGGGTTCTGCCAGACTAGCGGCTGCTTCTTCGAGAATTCTGTGGTGGATCTTATCAGATCCCGTTGCACTGTATGAATTGACCTCGGATTAAAACGTCTTTCACTTCTAGCGCAGGAAACTCGGCGGTAACCGGTGGTTACTGAAACTTCTGCGACTGGAGGATAGGGTGTCAAACCGGCGATGTGACGTAGTAGGCTGTCGAGTATTATTCCCTGAATAACTCGGCCACAACTGGGGAGTCAGATGAGGTTTCCCCGTCAGACAGTCGTAGAGAAAGAGCCGAGGGTCTGTTCTTTCTCAGTCGTCACGTGTGCTTGAATAGGAAGATTTTGTTCCCGCGGGCTTCGAGAAGGACCTTTACTTGTACGAGTTTGGTGTGCTTACGGATTCCCCGTCTACGTTTATTTTGAACTTCGTGGAACGCTCCTAGATCCTCCGAAGTTCCCGTAGGCTTATGCTTTGCGAATAGCTGGGAACGGTCATCAAGGAGACGATGTATTCTACAGAGAAGAGGTGGCCGATAAGAGAAAGTGCACAGTTTGCGCGACACGAATATGTTGTCCGCCTTCTTAATTGCGCTTTGAAGTGCACGGTAGTTCTGGTCCACGGAGACATAATCAAGAAGTAATGAATCTAGGTAGCTCCTCAAGCCGTTAAAATCAGCTTGATTGAAGTTTCGAACAGTGGATTTCTTTACTGGTTGTTGTAACCGGTAACAGATGAGATCAAAGGTAAGCAAAGAGTGATCACTGCGTCCAAGTGGCGGCTTGGTGAACACTCTGTCTACCAGGTGGTTCTCATTACTAATTACCAAGTCGAGCAAAGAGGGAATCTGACCAGGACAATGCCGCGTTGGGGCGCAGACATGTTGTGTTCACGCTGTCCGTCGCACCAACATAGATAGGGAGATCAAGAATCCGCTTTCACATTCCTGGTGAGAAATTGATGCTCAGTTTATTATCGGTACATTAAATTCGCCCACTATAAGTAGATGAGTAAAGTTTTGTAGGCTTAGGTAGTTGTCTAGGTTTACAAGAAGAGTTTCGTCATCAGAGACATCAGATGAGGGAGAACGATTGATAACCCTCACTAGGAGTGAGTCTCCGCCACGCAAAGCCAATCGAAGACACAGAGCATCGCACCTATCACAGAACTGATATCGACCGATAGTCGTGGGTATTGGGGACAATGCCGAAGGAACACCGCAGAACCCCCCATTCTCCCTCAGGCGGAGTCAGCTCGGTAAACTGAATACCCGGGACAGTCAATTCACTGTCACTGATGTTACCAGTGAGCCAGGTCTCCGTGATAGCAAAAATGTTAGGTTGTGTGTCATGTGTTAAATGTCTGATTTCCGGTAATTTATTAAACAATCCCAGACAGCTTGCACACATGCGCGTTAGAGCTACTTCCCCACATTACTTGGCGAGCAAAGTGAGAGGTGAGTGCGAGGAAGAGTTTAGGAAAGAAAACCCAGAATTGAGGAGTTGGTGGTTTTGAACTCGGCATGTACTGCGACTCTTGTACCCAGGCAGATAATTGTTTTACTTTCATACAGAGTAGGGAAATGTTTGCTCCAACATTTTTCCACCTCCCTATTGAATACCACTAGGCTGGAGGCCTCAATGATCTTCGCATGGAATTTGTTGCACCAAATGACTACCCGGTTAGTGAGAAAGCTAAATAGAACAGACAATCGTGATATTGTTTTCTTGATCGTGAACCCGTGATCTCTCAAATCTCTCTCCTGACTTGTTACGAACAAACATGCCAGGGGACTTGTGTCGGTGGTGTGGGTAATGTACACTTCAATAGGGTCTCATCTTACTCGCCGGCGTTCGAGCGAGAATACGTTCCAGCCCCATAACATACGTTTGGCTGGTTTTTGTACCTTTTCTAGGAGAGCTATGTCCTTTTTTATTTACTGTGACCAAGCTTGGGCACAATATTCCAAGTAGAGCGACCTGTGGCTGATAACGGTAGGATGAACACTGCTGAACATGGTATAGAGATCGCGGATTTCAATCGGTATAACGTCCACCGTGCTTTTATCGCAGCTGTGGCACACTGAACAGATGAAGCAAACGTGCTAATGACGGGTACATCTAAGTCTCTCGTTCGTTGTTTAGTTGCTGGTTCGACTGTCTGTCCATGTACATCCCTTATATACCCGGTAGTCGACTGGGAAAAGTTAGCGAATATATGATTTTCAGTGGTAAAGCCCATCTTACTGTCCACTTGCGGATCTTCAGAATGTCTTCCTGGAAAACGTCCGAGTTCAATGCATTTTCCGCCAGCTTTGTCATTTGCATATACATAACATGGACTGACCAGGTTGTCGGTGAACCCATGTATGTATACGAGGAAGAGCAGAAGGGTGAGGATTGACCTCTGAGATACTCCGCCTAATGGAGAACCCATGTTTGACAGTGCTGTTGTTACTCTCACCTTGCACGACCATCCAACTAGGAACGTCTGAATGCACCCACATATTCCAAGGGATATTACAGCTTCTCGTGGCTTCCAGCCCAAAATCCTGTGATTGACACAATCGAAGGCTTTCTGGAAATCTAGGTAGCAAACCTCAACCACTTCCCCTCTATCCAACCTCCCCGTGACATTGTCTAAATAAGTCAGCAGATTGGTAGGATGACATCTATTTTTTGGAAAGCCATTTGGAGGCAACTTGAACATTTTCTGCTCGCAGAGAAATCGGCAGATCCCTTCTCGTAATATGCTTTCAAAGATTTTGCGGACGACACTAGTCAGGCTTACTGGTCCGTAATTTTCAACGTTCAATCGATGACCATCTTGGAATATGGGAATTGTAGTGCCTTCTTCCCAGCTTCTTACAACTACCTCTGTTCCTAATGTGAGTTTAACCAGTTAGGCTAAAGGCGAAGACAGCAATATAGTCAACGGTTTTAGGCTAGCCGTGTGGATGTGGTCGGGTCCTGCAGACTTTGTACTGTTAAGCTGGGATATTGCTCGTTCAACTTTGTGAGGTGCAATATCCTGATCCACCATGGCTACGCCCACGGTGTTAGAAAGAGGCTCCGGTGCTCCATTGTCTGAGCAATAAACAGTTTGAAATTTTGTCATGAAAACGCCCGCTATGCCCTTGCCAATCGATACAATCTCCCCGTTATGAGAAAATGTGGTCCCAGATTTCTTTCCTAGAGAGGACCTGGAGTAAGCATAACCGTAACCTCTAGGGTTTCTTCTTAATATCATGTGATAGGTTAAGGTCATAAATCAGATGAGCATTCCTTGCTACCTCAACAGCTTTGTTTCGAGCTTTTTTTGTATATCATGAATGCTTTTGAAACCCTTTCGCTGGATATATGCCTTCTAAATCACATGCTTGCGTTGGTAAGCTCTCCTGACTCAGGAGTGAACCCATGGCTTCCGACCCCTTCTTCCGACCCGCTTCTGAGAGAAGTTCTTATCTGTAAGAGCTCGGAGGTTATCAACGTAGTTTGCCCACAAACTATCGATGTCCTCTATGGAAACTGTTTCGTTTCAGATCACTCTATCAGCTTCCAGTATCAGTGTTTTCTGGTCGATTCAGTAAAAATGTTGCACTTTGTGTGCCTGTTTCACTATCAAATAACACTGGAGCGAGAAATAAATCCCAATCTGGTCACTCTTTCCGAATGGTGCCGCAGACAACAAGTTAGTGACCTCACTGCTGTGACGAGTTGTGACTCAGTCTAGCATTGTGGCTATCTGACAAGGTCGGGATCTCTTGGTCACTCTAACCTGCAGTGTTGGTGTGAAATTGTTGACTAAATTAAACGGTTTGTGAGCAAAACATTTACCACCAACAGGTCTCAGTCACGAGTTTACTTTAGGAGCATTAACCCCCCTCTCAGAACGAACAGGCGATAGCCTGATCGCCAAACTGACTGGAGTGAGTTCAACACTGCCTCCTCTTTCTCTCACCTCCAGCGACATTACCACGGTCACTGCGATACCCTTGGAACCCACTCGCCCAATCCACCAAATCTATTTCTTCTTCGAGCCAGGTTTCTGTGAGCAAGCAAATATCTAGAGGATGAATCGCTGTCTACAGTTTGCTTTTCTTATTAAGCAAGCTGCATACATTCGCCAGCATGCATTTGAGCACCGGCGATCTGGCCTTCTGACTGCTCCGCTGATTGGTGACCTCTAATCCCTCTGAAGTCACCCCCGAGGGATAGATTCGTTTTTTTGGATATGAGGATATGAACCGGACCGATATAAATCAATTTTGTCATTGGTGGTTGGCTCTTCTAAACTGTTGCATCGTCTTCTTATTTCCTTTGAGCTGTGATTTGCTTCCTGACCCTGGTTTGTGCCAAGACGCTCGCCTCTGAGTTCTGGTGCAGCCGACATTGCCTCATATGTGTCAGATTTGTGATGCACGGCAGCCTCCTGCAACTTTTTTGCCTGATATCTTCTGAGCTATCGAGTCTTTGGTTGTACGTCCAAAATTTCCTCAACATTACACTAAGGCGAATCCGAAGTCTTACTGAGAAAACGATCGATTTTAGAACAAACGTCATCCATCGATTTATTCACCGTTTGCAACTGTAAAATATTTGGGACGCATTAGAAATGGAATATCTCAACTAATAAGCAAGATACAATAATAACTTATTCGGACAATGTAGAAGAGTACTTACAGTTGTTTCAGTAACTGAAGGATTCATCCACGGATGTATCCAGAATGACGTCACTTACCCCATTAAACTTAAAAACAGGAGAACAGCTACTTACAACGCACTGTTCGGTTTACCCAGGTAAAAATGATAAGGCATATTAACATATGTAACAGGCAAGACAGACTTTATGCCTTAGTGTACCCGTTACACTCGTAAACCAACTTTGTGCAGCGTGCGAACACCAAGGTACAGCGTTCTTCTGAAATGGGGGTTCCAACGACAGTCCTGTGAAAAAAGATAATAGAAACAAGCGTGAGCCAAAGGCCCTTTAAAACATGCACATGCAATCAAAAATCAAAGGGGCGCTAACAACGGCAGCACGGTACGTTACACATGTACAATTCATGTTGAGCGCACTATTCCTACTATCAACCTGCAGTCTAACATTTGCACACAAATGGCATGCACAGTGGAAATTGAACACAAGTTCGGATTCACCGTAGAGACCACAGAAAGGAACCCATGTTTCCTGCAATACTGACTCTAAATACTTCACACAGTGCAGATAGCACTTCGGGCAGCTCAGTAAATAAATCGAAATGAGGATGTTTAGAAAGTTCTCACAAATTTTTTGCCCACTATTCCTCTCAACGCCACAGGACTGATATACAACAATAACTGGCAAAATTCCGTAGCCTTTCAACGGTTGCAGTCCACCACGGATCGACATTTTCTGGGGTGCTTCATGGTCAAGGCATCTGTAAGTTGATGTTTTCGCTGTTCAACTGATTCGTCCAAGATGATCCCAGAAAAATTCTCCTTCCAGTTGGACCTGCCGTCCACAGGTTTATTCCCATGTGCCTGTAACCTAAGGGGAAGCAGGTCATCATATCCACGCGTAACCCCCCAAAAGGGGATTTACAAATATGGTGTCCTTGTTGGCGTCCGGTCCTGAAGTCGATTGCCTTTCGTAAGCAACATCGTCGTGGTTTGAACACCATTTCCGGTTGACGTGCCTCCAGGTGCTGCACATTTTTCACAACAGTAATAATCTGCGTGATTTTTCACTCAACAAATGAAAGCTGGTGTGGGTGCACCACCAACTACGCAATCCAAAACCACTCGCAAATGACGGTCATACGTTGGCAACAATAAACCATCCTTTTATGAAATCGACAAGTCTTCAATTAATCTACCAAGAAAGCTGAAACCTATCCGTAGGGAGTAAATGCTTTCTTGGGTAGACCGCTAACAGGTGGGTTTTGATATATTCTGAATGTTAATTGACGGAGTACATCATAAAACACGAAATGTGCTCGTTTAGCTGCCGGAAAAAAATTGTTTCAGTGTGCCAAAC
>JTDE01010563.1:0-10018 GCA_014338405.1 Paragonimus skrjabini miyazakii | reverse complement strand
GTTGTCATGAGATGTTTAGCAATCGATGAGGTTGGATTTCGAGCCGTCAGTGCACCTAATTGAGAGTGATGAGTCATCTGTTGTTTCAACCACTTCGGGATGTGTTCGGCGACTCGTTGTGATAGTTGCCGATCTGTTCTGCCTATGTAAACGTCACTGCAACTGCAAGTGAACTGGTACACAACATGATGAGAGTAAACGAAATGTTAACATATCGCAACATATGTCTTCTTTCTGCTCTGATGAAGTGGTTAAAGGGAACTCAGTGTTTCAAAATTCAGTTATATCTCGGAAACCACACAAGATGAGCGTTTCTGCACACTGGGATTACGTATTCCACCACGAAAATTCCGATGGAAGCATCTTCAGAAGGTGAAATCGAATGCGAAAACCAACATGATGCTTTAACCGAGAAAATTGGCGACACCTTTTTCTCAGCAAAAGTGCGAAGATGGACAATTTTTAGGTATAGCTGATTTTTCTCACTGCAACAAATATTATACTCGCTGAACTCTAGATATTGGTCCCGTAATATGCATTTTAATATTTCGTGAACAATTTGATAAATCTCTTTTCGTGCCTAAATAGCTGTTTCCAACTCGTTTCAGCTTTGAAGCGCCATAACGGCGAGTTACACAATTGCCGTTATAATTGTCGTAATCTTTCCAGCTGGGAGTGTTTTTTAATGTCATTCCTTCATCAGGTCACCTCGTCCCCATCCCAGCGTACATCCGGATTTCATGGAAAAGTTGACAACAGTGTACCAACGAATGGTAAAGATGTCGTACATACCAAATAAAACACAACGTACTTGTCCAGTTTTAGGACCTTGTCCTATGTGAAAGTAGTTTTATAGGCGTTCCGCACGTTAACAGTTTTATAAAACGCTTAGTACTCACGTTTCAACAAAGTTCGGTTGTCGAAATTATAATCATACTTTCCTGCCTAATTTCGCCCAACTTTCAACAAAAGGACGTGTTTCCACGTCTCAGACATCGACTTTCATTATATTCCACATACCATTTTCCGAAATTACGTGGAATGCCACTGCGCTTCATTTTTCAATTTATCCCTATGCTATTGAATTACCGCACATTCCTTGCTTACGTCTTCCGAAGATTCAAACAAAAAAATCTTCAGACAACGGAATTCTAATATTCTAGGAACTGAAATATGTCACCAAATTTCAACAACTTCAGTAGCTAGAGCATCTTTTATCTGGCATGACCTTGAACATAGGGCCAACGTTAACATTGTGAAGCGAGAATTGATGTAACTACTCAGCATTTTTTATCGAACATTGAACATTTCGAGAACTATCGTTTTGGAAGCAATTGAGCCAAATGCTTTTTCATGAACTAGACATTTCCTTCATTATTATGTACATTTTGTTACTTTATTTTCATAATTAGTGTATTGTACAATTAACAAGTATGTGCACGGTATGTGGTTAAGGCCAAATTGTGTGTACTGATCACGGCTATCTGAGCGTATTTCTCACAGATGCGCTGAGAAATATACCATTATTATTATTATGTTTAACTGAAAGGTAACAGAGATATTTACGGTCTATCGATTACACACAGCGTGCTACAGCAAACAAGTCGCGAGACTTGGTGGCCGATTGCATTTTCTTCACAACGCCTCAGAGATATCGGAACGCGATATCGCACCTTCGGTCGTGAACTCTTGGCTGTGTGTAGGGTTGTACACCATTTTCTCCACACACCCTAGGACCGTGATTTTATTATTTTCACGGGTTACAAACCTCTCTTGCATGCCTTGCGGAATTACACCGATAGATATTCACCACCAGAAACTCTATATCTGGACTACATAGTCCGGTTTGCTACGGAAATTCGCCATGTCTCCGGGGCCACAACCGTCGCCACGGATATTCTATCACAAATGCACAGCGTGTCTACAGCCACCGATTTGATCTCACATCGCAACATAGCTGCACAACAACAGTCTGATTGCACGTTTATGGACGATATAAAACGCACGAACATACGTATTGACACAGTTCCAATGACGTCTTCACCTGGCACCGTTATATGTGACAGTAAGCTAGGATACCCCAGGCCAATCGTACCACATTCGTTACGAAGGGCAGTTTTCGGAGCCTTGCCTAATCTGTCGCATCCAGTGATACGCGCATCACAAAGACTAATTGCGGATCGATTCGTCTGGCCAAATATGTATTGGGGCGTGCGGCGTTGGGCCCGTTGCTGCCTTGCATGTCAACGTTTTGAGGTCAACCGATGCACCAAAAGCCCGCTGGGAGTTCTTCCAACTCCTGATGATCGTTTTGAATATGTCCACCTGAACCTCGTTGTGCCACCTCCACCTTCGCCAAGTTACACCTGCCTACTCACGTGCATCGACCGGTTCACTCGCTGACCAAAAGCCATACCGGTGTCAAACCCATCAACAGTATCTTTCGCTCGCGCTTTTGACGAGCATTGAATCGCATTTTATGGTTGTCCGTCTATCATGAGAACTGATCGCGGTACGCAATTCGAATCAGCCTCATTTTCACAACTGACCAGGCTGTCAGGCGTGCATAAATCACGCAGAACAGCATATCATCCGCGAGAGAATGGACTCGTGGAGCGTTTCCATCGTCAGCTCAAAGCTTCTTAACGTGCTCATGAGCGGATGGATTGGATAGAAGTTCTACCCCTGGATCTACTTGGTATCCGCAATTGTGTCGAAGATGACAGTACGACCCCAGCGTCACTCGTCTATGGTCGTCCTTTAAGCATCCCAGCTGATTCGTTTCAACCATCAAGCAAAAGCTGTTGTCGACGCTCAAGACTACGCCAATCGACTGGCCAATTGCATGCGGTCAATAAAAGCAAGTGTCACACGTATTCAACAATCTTTGTCTACCATTCCTAATGAACTCAGCACTTGTGAGTTCGTGTTTCTGCGAACAGACTCTGTAAAGAAACCGCTGCGACAACCGTATAAAGGACCTTTTCGTGTCATTAAACGTTCTGCAAAAACTTACGTGATCGACAGTTTTGGTCAACACCTCACTTTCTCGATTGACCACCTTAAACCTGCTTTCACCAACTAATCTCCCAGTTTAGCAACACAAGCACCATCCGAGCCGTCTCCACTTACTTCAACCTTCGACATAGCCCCAGCGTTGCTTTCTGCATCTACTCTCGACGAACTCCTTCCTCAACCTACAACTCGTTCGGAGAGGCGCGTCCATTTCCCCCCGCATTATCTCGAGTAGTATACCTTTTTTATTTCACATTTATTGTACAGTCGACAATTCATTGTGTATAGTTCATGCTTTTGTCAAACAGCGACTAACAATTTTTCTTAGGTACCATTTCCTTGCCGGTTTTGCACAGAAGATACCTGCACGTAACTGTAAATATCCCCAGGCGCTGCGGGACACGCGTTATGGTCTTTTGTTCTGACCTTCAAGTAGTTCACCTTTCCTTATTTCTACGTCTAATGCAATGCGCAGCAACAGTTGCTGAACCCAAGAAAAAAACCTTGAATGCTGTGGCACTCGGTGCCTACGCACTGCGCAAATCACACCTCCGTCACGTCCACAGGAGGCGTTTCCAGGTTGCGCGACTCGAGCGCGGCTTACCGGCAAAAACGCAGCTGTTGCGCAGGATTAAATTCATAGATTGAAGGCCTCCTACATTGATCAACGTTTTAAGGGGCTGATGTAGTGAGATCACCTTCGACATCCCCATAATCCTAGACCCCCTTTGACGTGAGAGTTATATTACCAGTATCACCGCGCCGGTTCACATTACCTTGTGAATGTAAATTTACTACAAACCACTAGCATCAAAGTTAGTGTGTTGGCGTAGGTATTGCAGTTTTACTCGTAGCTGCATAAGGAATCCACCCCACATCAACTATGTGAGCTACATTCACTAGGATAACATAGTTTTGGCCATTACCGTTGGGGACGCCACACAACCAGTCTGACGCTTGTTCGAATTTTGAAGGTCGACTGAAATTTCCGTCCACATTCGTCCTCTCTGGCGATTGCCATGTGGTTGTACCCAAGGTTTTGTCACATCTAGCTCCCTTGCGCCCTTAATCGTTGTGTTGAAGTCCGCTTGTGAATGGCTGGGGAAACCTCGGGCGTATGAACCTCGGAACTAACACCACGAAACATGGCCAGCCACATACCGGTATAGTCAATAAGCAATAAACAATACAGTACGCACGTTGCTAATGACAGAGTGAGACGTGTTATCCATGAAACAGTCACGCGATAACATCAGGTGCAATCACCTTTAGCAGTGACATTTCGTTGACCGTTTTCTACCGGAAATTTTATCAGGAAAACACACTAAACATATAATTCAGTTGTATCACCAACCAGCAAACGTGGCGGCCTAGTTTTCATTAGAAATTGATATGATATTCAGTGTACAAATCGATTAGGAAAGCGAACATGCTTTTATCGAAAAAACTGGCGACACATTTTTCACAGCAAAAGTGCGAATATGGACAATTTTTAGGTATAGCTGTTTTTCCCCATTGCAACACAACTACTATACTCGATAAAATTCTGGTATTTGTCCCCTAATATGCATTTTAATATTTCATGAAGAATTTGAAAAATCTCCTTCTCGCGCCTAAATGGCCGTTTCCAACTCGTTTCGGCCATGAAGCCCCATACCATAATTGCCCAAAATTTCCCAAATGCACTCTAACTACATAAGTCGCCGTTCCATTTGATAACAAGCGTGACGTAACAAATGTCCGCAAACAGAACAAGATTACTGTTGAATTTTTATGTGGTTGTTTCTACGCCGTCGGGTTAGTGGTGTGACTGGGTACGCAGTGTATATATGTCTAGCTGGTTAATGGTGTAGAGATTTCCTTATTTTTGTTTACAAACGAAGCTTCATATTTTTACAACAACCTTTTGCATCATCTTTGCATGTTGTTCGAATTGATAAGTCACCTTATAATACAATACAAATTTTGTGCACATCAGTCTGCTATTCTCTCCGTTGCGCAGTCCGTTGACGATACTACACGGGTCTCTTATCCAGTTTTCCGGCTCCTCTGTACTACGAACATCGTCGCATCCCTGATCGCGCTTCAGTTGTCCACGGCAACTCTGTGATATTGTCCACTTCCGGATACTGGTAATTTGGAATATTGTGGTGGTGATCTGGATCACCTGTGGACACTTTCCTGTGAGTCAAGTCCTTTTGATTACCGCAACTTGCTAAAACTTTGTAACTATTTTGTCTCATTCGTTCATTTCGTTATCACCGATAGCCTAGTGAGGTACACTTGCATTCGTCCAGTCTATTCAGTGACTCGTTACGGCTGCTACAATGCTTTTTGTTTGATGGCGGATCCTGGTGTGGATTTGAAGTGGCACAACAAATGGCCATTACTCGATAGTCGTTTTTTACACTTAATAATACATATGTATATATAGGAATGACTGTAGTAGAAAAATGAATTACAAAGTGGTCCTATATACAATGGCGAGTGAGGTCTGGCGCTGGACTTATCGAGAATAATCAGTGTTTGTGTAACTTCTAATGTTATTATGGTGTAACCAAAGTATTCTTATCGTGGTTGGTTTTTCAAACTAATGGAGCTAGAAGATACGCAATCACTGAATGTTTAGCAGACGACTAATCGCCAGAGTTGTTTTCTTCCTTTATTTAGTTTATGTCAATTTTTGGTACCCTAGCACAAGAAATTGGCCAATACGGCCATCTTTTCTTTTGGATCCGAGTCGGTTGCTCATCGGGCTCAGTATGTATAGACGCTCGTCGCCTACAGATGCGACTATTCTATATCCAGCCTATCGACGGATGTTCAGAATAGACTAAGCGTTGCTCGAGCAACCACTGTGCGTCCGCGATGAACGCACTGTATGTTGACCACCAGAACGAATACCAGTGAACAACGTGAGACACGGTTTTGTGTCGACAGACAAGCTGCAACTGATAATGCTACCCTGCCGATGGCCAGGCACGAGGGATTGTAAAGGTAAGCCGCTCAATGAAAACCATCGAATTTTTTTGATCATACTGTTAGTTCTTCAGTATGTTTCTCATATTTGGCAAAGTGTAACCGCAGTGTTTTCCAGGCTTGTAACCATCAGTTGACACAAATCGGATGCTTTCGAACAGTTGCAAAACTTCCAAAACTTCAAACGTGATCGACGACTAAGATGGGGCACTTGATCTATACACTAGGAGAGGTGGGACACGGGTTAACTACCAAAGCAACATCGGTTTTATCACACAAAATACTGCAGACGGGCCGAAAAAATCTCCAGGCCGTTAAAAAATCTCCCGGTATTTTTGGATACTCAGGAGAGTCTGCGGTGTTATTGGGATTGAAATAAAATATCTGAGAGTATTAATTGAAAGATGTGGAAAAAATTGACGAGTCTGCGCGGGTCTAAATGAGTAGCCCTCAAAAATGATACAGATCACGACTGTTTCCCCTCATCTCTAATCCTTCCACCTCAAAAAACTTCTGTTGAAAATTATTTTCATCTTTAAGCGCTATAACTCTTTGGGCCTATTGAGGTCACCTTCTACATACAGAAAGGGTCACAATTGAATCACTCCAACCGCATTTTCTTCAGGTGGATTGGAATCATTTGTTACTAATTTCTCTTTTAATCTAAAATGCCACCTAAAGTTTTGTTGATGAAAAACTTACAAATCACTTTCTAGTAGTTCAGAACTGGAAAGCTGTCGACCTTGGACCAACTAAAGCGGACGAAGCGACCCACAGGGACGCTCACATATGCTGAGATTGTGATGAAACGACCTCTATTCTCCAAGAAGTCTTGCGAAACTCGGCCACCGTCTAAGTAATCTCCTTTACTATTACGATTGTTTTCTCAAGCTCTTCCTCGTGCTCCTCTGTTTTTTTGTACCCAGCCAAATAAGGAAGTAGCCCTTAAGTGTGTGCATATCCATCGTCTGATCCTTTTAAACCAACTACTATAAATCAGGCAGCTGGTTCACGAAATCAGCCCTCACATTCTTGCCTACACAGAGACCAGGCCTTCCACAGATATCATCGATAATGAACTGCATGTTTCTACATATTCAATATACTTACCGGACTTCTCTCGTGGACCCAAGGGAGGCTGTGCTATCTTCTTAAACCAGAAGCTTCAGGTGCCGACTGTCATAGGGGAATTTACCTCTCCAGGGAAATGTGACACTCTGGCTCAAACTTCAATTTCGTAGTCGTGACACACTGTTTGTTTGTGTCATTCACAATACATCGTCGTTTAACGCATCCAACGACGAAGTCACACGAGGTTTCTCTCATCTTCTTATTATGGGTAATTTTGACGTCCTCAAACTTGGAGGAGTAGCCGCTTCTCATGAGGACTCCGACTGCGGACTTTTGAAATCCTTGACAGTGTCAATCAATGAGCAAGCCTGGACACATGTCAAACAACCTACAAAACATCGTTCAGAACAGACACCTTGCTTGTTTGATCAGGTTATTACAAATGAAACGTACCTGGAGGACAGAGTGGTCATCAAACCACCGCTAAGGCGTAGTGTCTTTCTGCTATCAGTTTTCAATGTTATCTGTTTCTCGATCCAAGAAACTGTAACAAATAATTCAGTCCAAAGTTTCTATAAAGTAAACTTCAACGCACTAATGACATTCTTAAATAGACTCAGTTCCGTATCTGACTCAATTAACTCAAATTACCTTTTTTTTAAAGCTGCCGTTCACGAAGCTGAGGAAGCATTTGTTCCTCGCAAACTATGGAAGTCCTGCTCTCGCCCATCGATTTCGCGAAACATACACCGCCTTCTTGACGTACGTTCTGGTTTATTCCTCAAACAGAAACTAACCGGCAAGCCAAGGAATCTAGAGGCCTTTTACTGTGTACGAAACAGGTACAACCGGGAACTCCGTCAACACACCTGCCAGGTACAGACAAAAATCTTAATGGTAGTCCGCGAGAATAAGAATTTTCTATTCAAGCACATGCACTGCCAGAGAAAACTAAGCCCGTCGGCATTTTTTCTGCGACTTCTCGAAGGGAAAACTTTCCCCGACCCAAGGTGTTCAGAAAATACTATTCAGCAGGCTACAATGTGGTTTTGCCAAACTGGCATCCGATCCCTCCACAGAGAAAACTAAAATACCCACACCTGACATCTGACTTTTCTTTGTTCGATGTATAGGATCTCTTGTTCAAGAACACCCCTAGTAATGCAATGAGAGCGTACGCGATCCACCCCCTGATCTTCGAAGTGACGGCCTTTGGTTTAGCGGTGTCTGTATAATCTGCTTAACCAGACATTTCGAACCTGTACTCTTTCGAAGGCGTGGGAAGAGGTCACTGTTACACTCACACTTAAGGCAGGCGATTAACATTCTTCTACCAGTTATCGGCCGATCAGCCTCACCAGTATCTCATGCAAGATAGAGGATCGTCCGTTAAATTGCCCCATTCCTGAACACTTCTCCTCGAATAGACTTTTATCCTCTTTATCCTCCTTTCTTCTAAACCAATCATGCATAGCCAATATATTTATCTCCATGGGTAGCCTGACAGAAGCCAAAGACAATGACCACATTTCCCATGCTATCTATTTTAATTTTGCCAAAGCCTTTGACCTTGTCCAATACAGTCCAATTTCACATAAACCAGAAGCCTATGGCATCCAAGAAGAGGTTCTCCACGGATTACATCCGTTTTTGGCAACAGAACGTTTAGAGTGAAAACCGGATCTAACCCTTCTACCTTCTGATCTGCAATGGACTTCCTCAAGGATCCATACTTAGTCCGCTGTTGTTTCTGATACATATCAATGATCTTATTTTCAGCAACGCTCTTCTTTGTGCTGACGACTCAAAATCTGTAATGCTTGTGATTTCAATGCGTTACACATTAATCTGTAAGTCAGTTGACCTTGATCTTATCAAGTGCTTGTCGGATGACTGGAGTCTCCCTTTAAACAACAGGAAGTATGCACATATGTTTCTCAGGGAAGACTCCGAGAATCTGTTCCTAATGCAGGGTGCACAGACCGTAACAGATATCCCGAACGTTGTTCTGAAGGAGGATTCAGGAATTTGGCTGGCTTCTGGTTTATCCTTCTCTTGTCACCACCAGATCACCGTCTAAAAGGGATTTGGAAGTCTTAAGATGATAAAAAGTGTTTTTATTGCGTGGACAGACGTCTTCCAAAAGTTTTACAGTGCCTATACAAGACCATTATTTGAATATGCTGAGCAAGTCGCATACATCTACTTGAGGAAGGACATACTCGCCATTGAACGTGTCCACCGAGTAGCCACTAAAACTGTCACTGGCTTGCGGCATTTCTTCTGCGAATCTCATCTCAGAATTCTTGATCTTTATCCATCTGGATGTCGAAGATTCCGCGATAACTTAATCATTACACGTATTTTCTTCAGCGCAAAACTTTTGCAGCAACTTTTTACCACAGTAGCTGATAACAGTCGAAGGGGTCACGATAAGTCGTTTTATAAGCCCTGACCCCGGACCTACTTCAAACAACAGTTCTTCTCTTACAGGGTTATCAACCACTGGAACGAGCTTTCGTTAAAGATTATTAGCTGCCCTTCTAAGGACCGTTCCAAAGTGTTATTAAATCCCCACTTAATTAAGAGACTGCTAGATCAGTATTTTACTCTCTTATTGGTACTCTTTGTAGCTCCCGCTCTTGTAAGAGCTGTGTTACACCCTGTTTTGAGTAGCTGCCTCTCAGGTCAGCAGAATACCGCTGATTATCGAAACAGACAAACTGATTGGATTCGGGTGATTTGAGCTATCAGCCTCCAACCTGTGTACAAATAGCTGAATTATGGGTATTACGGATTGAACCGTAGTTGGCTTCATGATTACAAGCCGAGTTGGCCCAAATTTGCTCGGTTGTACTAAACTCCTGCTTCGCTTTCAAAAAGATGCGTCTCCAGGAACAACCAAGTGAAGTGCTCCTGACCTTCCGCTCCAGAAGAATCTTACTTCCAATAG
>JTDE01010561.1:2080-12234 GCA_014338405.1 Paragonimus skrjabini miyazakii | reverse complement strand
GGGCCTAGAGCATTTGCCCTTAGGTCGTTCCATATCTACTTTGGGGCTAGAACAAGTGGTTTTGAAACCGGTCGATCTTGTTTGACGACCGGTTTTGGCCATCATAATTTGTTATATGAGGATATTTTTTAGACAGACGGGGACGTAGATAAAATGTGAACAGACTGTACGGTATAAAAGTTGTCAAAAATAACAATTATATGAGAAACTTCAAATTAAATATCCACGCAGTAATTACTTGCCCTTTTCGAATCGCGCGCCCAGAAATGTCGCTTACGAGTCTCGTCTTGTAATCCTTAGCAGGCTTCCACTTGGATTTCGGTGATTCCACAGTTATCTAAATTTTACATGCTTCGTTGTTAAGGGCTTTGTATGACGGTACTCCATCGTAATGGAAACCGTTGACGAAGACATTCCAGGAAGGTTTACACGCTACGTCCCAGGGCGTTTCTCTGATCGGGTCTACTCACGTAAGCTTACTAACCCCTGGAACAGCCTCTCTTTCAAGGTCGTAATCTGCGTTTCTAGAGATCAGTTTAAATTATTGCACGGTAATTGTTTAATTCAAACACAGGTCAGTACTTTTACCTGGCTCTTGGTACTTGTTGTCATTCCCAAGAGCAATACCAAGCTCTGTTTTCATTGTTGGATTTCTTGGTCCACAGCCGCTCTCTCTATACCCAAAGACAAACCCATTTTTTCATATGCACTGGACCCCTCGCCTCGAACCCGTGTATTTATCGCCGCACCGCTTAGTCTACACTCGTCTGCTATAACGTGCCAAGGTCAAATATCTGGCAAAAAGAGAATACAGCCATCATTGTGCTTAACCATTTGAGAACGGTTCAAGTTTCTGATACATTTACTAAACAAAGTACACCGTCGTTTTTGCCACTCAAAACATCCACGAAATATCGGGAAGACCAGCCTTGTAGACTGACAGCCAAGTGACCGAGAGCGAGGTGATAACTGAAGCACCCGAGAAGCCATTTCAGGCTGCCGGAATACTTAGTGATGGCAGGAGGGTTAACAAAGGTGCTGTGTCGCTATATACTGCCAAAGTGAACTACGAATATGCGGGTACAGTTGGGTTTTCCCCTCCAAATGAATTACTAATTTTAGTTGTCTACCTGAAAGCGGTGGAATTTGACTTGAATTCTGCCATGGATCCAGAAAAGTACATCCGTGTGGCTATCACGATGGATAGTTGTTGCGGCAATAACAAGTGTTATTCGGAGGTGAGGGCCAACGATATTCAGTGTGATGGTTGTGCAAAGTGATACCTCCGTCAGTGTAGCAAGCTCTCAAGGTGGGCTTATGAGCATCATGTGGTTCATAAAGAGCTACTGTGAATTTGTTGGCCATTTGCGAACAAATTCCGCGTTTGTAATGCTGCTGCTCAGACCGAAGTGGACCATGATTATGTCCCTATAAGTAGCGCTTAGGCTATTGTGTTTACCGAGCTAGATCACAGGACAAGGGAAGTGGGAGAGAGCAGAAGGAACAATTATGATGGAAACCTGTGACGTAGCGTGTTACCATGTTGTTGGCATCATTTTGGTTTTGATTGTCTAAATTGTTTGCATGTCCTGCTGGGCCTCTGGCTCATGCCTGTTTCTGTTGCATACTTCGACAGAACTACTGTTGAAACCTTCAATTCGAAATAACAGTCTCACGACGTCTGTTAGTTGCAGAAAGTTCGTTTGCGAGTGTAACGGGTAATCGAAACCGGAAACGCTCGGCTTACCGGCTTACTTTCCAACAAGGTGAAAAGCTCCGATTGGGGCCAAAGTAGAAAAACAAAAGGACGGTTGCTTAAATTAATCAGATTTGGTCAACGATCCAGAAGCTAGAAGTGCGCCCCGGTTGCAAATCAACACTGACGTACCCACTATTAATGCCGAACGTCTAGTAATTCACTGAATCTACTAGCGACGTCTGTCCATAGCACGCATTTGGAGTAGCCACGCTGGGGATGTAACAAACTTCTACTAGCTATGAGCTCACTAATCAACCGATTCCGATCCAGAGGGGAAGATGGTCTTGGAGACGAATTGTTTAGTAATAAGGGGCTAAGTTGCAGGGAAAGTATTAAAAACCATATAAGAGAAAATGAATACGATAAGACACTGATCCTGCCAAAATTACAAGTACCGAGACCAACGGTTCATATGAACGCGACCCAATAACACTAGCCACATAATAGCGGGACGACAAAGCGCAAGTGAAACCTAGTTACACATAAACAGGTGCTTAGCGATGGTAAGTAAGGGTGAACAAAATGCGCGAGAACCAACTTCGACAAGTGAACGATATCATGCTTTGATAGTACATCGGGATGAACGTTCGTGTGGAGAATTCTTTCTCGCGCGCGTTATTCGGACGGTCCTGTCCATCTTTGTAAGAACGGTTAGCAGTTGTTACCAAGACGATTCAGAATGTAAGATGAGAAACAATCAACAAGAAGGGGGTCAATGAAGGTAAGAAAGGTGTTCACCAACTTTCCATCAAACACACGACGGTCGTCACTCACACGAAGCAAGTAGGTATTTTACTACCCACTACCAGCGGTGAGTTACGGAAGTGACGGTCGACAAAGAAGACAAAGGCAATAAAAGAAGTAGAAACTGGGGGTAAATTGTAGACTAACGGGAATCGGCCGAAACGAGAATAAAAAGAGGGGAAGGAAAGAAATTGGGAATCTAAAGGAGCTGAATAAAAACGTTCGTGAAAGAAAAAGTTTAAGAGAAATGACTTGACAAGGTCCATGACCAAAAATGGCCTTCGATAAATGCCCTTCTACGTCTTCAAACTGAAATTGACTTAGCACATCACAAAAGCAGGAATTTCATCGGCAGAAGCATCTCCGAACCCATTACGGAAAACGGCAAAGCTGAAGAAAATTGAGTATAATTTCAACCCGTAAACCCCCCGGGGCTAGTGAACATTCCGGAACAAATATTCATTAAACAAGTATTAATTTCGGGCAAATGGCAGAAGAATAAACGCTGTTCCGGCTTGATGATGGCTAAGTTTGGTAACCCCAATCATCGAGATATGTTCCTAGTCATCGCAGATGATATAAGCACAGCTATTCGAGGCAGAGGTACAATGATACCAGATGGAAATATGGTTACCGTCGCAGTAACGCTGATTTCCTGACCAGGGCGCAGCAGCACACTAGTGGGTTAACAAAGTTGAGGGTGCCACCAGAGAATGGTGAAAAATGGAGATGTTTTCCTCTAATTGTAAAAGCTTCCCAACGCAAGCAATACGGATCCTTTAGTCTGGAGTTAGAAAGGACTAGACCTTCTGCAAAAACAAGTAGAATGCTCAGTTATAATGCCTGAACCGCAAGCTGTTGCTCAGACCAGTGGAGTTGAAAGGATAGGTTTTGTGAAAAGGCTCTGTGTGCTTTGTATACCAATGCTGGTGACCTGGCGAATAGATGGAGTGGCCTTCCAAGGGAACTAGTAATGGAAGGTATCAAAACGGTTACCCAGTCCTGGTTATGAGCGACATGTCCGTGGATAATATTTACCCACATGGTTGTTTTATCCACAGGGTGGATAGACAGAGTTATGGAATGGATGGAGGTGTCCTACTATCAATAGTGCAGCATTACGATCAGCATCAAGAGGCAAAACTGAATAGGAGAAACATCCAGCTCTTGGGCTGTTTTACAACAAACTGTGAAACGAAGTCCCTGACCCTGCGCGATTATAAAAGCCTCCTTTCTATTCGTCAATAGGATGAGCCGCTCCCCAGTGTTATTAGAAGACAAGTGAGCATGTCACCGCGACTCCTTATAGTGGAAGAGTTGATGGCTGATTAGGTGGGCTGTAGATCGATGCACGTTGCCAGTAATATGTTTAGTGAGGCATTGTCAAAGTTCTTGAATAGACGGAGTTAATTCATCATGTAAATGATTTCACTAGATGGTGAAATGAACACAATGCTGAAGTTTTAGGTTTTGTCATAATAAAAACCCTGATAGCATTTTAGGCTTGAAGGCCAGATTGTCCTTGGGCAGGCGTGACCGTCAGGTCATACGTCTACAATTTGGTTGCGGGCGCCAAATTCCCCAACAAATGTCGAAGATCCTTCAGACGCATGAGAATCCAACAATCAAGACAGGATGCAAAACAGCCTACTTAGGTATATTGTTTTGGTGGCGATAATTTTAACGAGGTCTTGGCAGTAATTACGGACAACCTTATGTAATTGCCTATTAGGCATGCTCTATTAAGATGAAATCCGTATAAGGAAAAGCCTATGTAGTGAACAAGTAGGATGAAAGAGGTGCAGAGGAGTGGAAGAAAAGTTTATACCATGTAGGAACACTCGGTTGGATATGTCGGGTTTCGTCAATGAGAAGCGGCTCGAAATAAGAAAGATGCTTGGGGCCAGATCTGAAAAGAATCTAACGGAGATTCGTGATAAGACCCTCAATGTTTTCTTCAACTCTGCAGACCAAACAGAACACTGGCAGAAGATCGGTGATCATTTCTGATACCGCCGGCGAAGTTGTGGAGTGACAGTTATAGAAAGGGAATGTTCCTGCTTGCCGCTGAGGCCGCAGTCAGGCCCAACACAGTGACCACAAGGGAACCCATGACAAAGAAAGTTTAACTAGAAAGAGATGAAGTTAAGAATAGGTTGGATAAACTAAACTGGAGTAAGGCGGTGGAACCATAGTGTATCCATACGAGTAAACTGAGACCTCTCAGGAGTGTTCTTGAGAGGCCTCTCATCCATCTGCTTATTACCACTCTCTGAGAGGTCACCATTACAAACGACTGGAGGAACGCGGTGGTTGTACCTATTCGTATGGGGTAAAGGAGCATGGGGTAAGAAACTACTGGCCGGCAAGTCTGACAACAGTTATCCTGAAACTGTCGGAAAGAATAACTGGGGGTGGAATTGTGAAGCACCTCATCAAGACTAGCTGCGTTCACATAGACCAATGTCGATTTTTGCGGCATCCGTCTTGGCTCATCAACCCAGTTTGTTTCCCCAGTGACATCACGAAAAGTTGAGTAGAGTGGGCAAACCAAGGTTTGATAACTGGACGTCATGAAATCATTTGACTCAGCAGACCGCTAACAGGCAATTCTCAACCCATAGACCTTTCGTCTTCCTTCGAGTTTCCTGGATAGATAAAGGAATTCTCCAGGAATCGCATCCCTCTCTTGTTGACCGCCGGTGAAAGGTTTATAGAAGGCAAGGTAGTCAGTTGGTTACCTCAGAGATAAGTTTTGGAACCACTACTCATCATCATCAGCAATCTCAACAAATACCTAAGGCGACCCTGTCACATCTTTGCTGATGACGTGAAGGTCGTTGAAAATTTTAGCAACACGCGTCTGGAGAGGCCTGGATAATGCCGAAAGATGGTCATATCAGTAGTAGCTACCCTTTAGTATCAGCAAGAGCAGTCGGCTGCCCCATGAAGATCGGCCAGGGTTGGTTAAGTTTTTTGGCAGGGAAGAAAGTTGGAAGGGGCTGTAGAGTAAAAATAGTTAATGGGTCAGGCGTTTCGTGCTTAAAACGGGAGAGAAGAGGAAACAGAGCGTTGTATACGCCACGAGAAACTTTGGCCTCAAGGAAACCGGAGATGCTGTTGCCACTTTCTAAAGCGTATATGAATCCACAAGTAAAGTACTGTGTATGGCTTGAATTCCGAATTTGGTGAAGTATATAAAGGTGGTTGAGAGGGTTCAAATGTATTTTGCAAGACTTTTGGAGATAATACCGGGCAACTCGTATGAAAAAAGACTAGGAAAATTTGACCTATTTTCTCTCACGTGAACAAATGTTAATGAGGACTGTATTGGAACATTCAAATTTCTTAAAGGTATAACCGGAGTCGGAGCGAAATCTCAATCCACACTGCATACTGATTACTACCTGTAAGGCCATAAGCCTAAGTCAGAGAAAACAAGAAACAATATCTCGATTAGAGCCAACTTCCCCGTACAACGGATTACCAACACTTGGAACATGCTTCTAGAGTGTGTGATAACACGTGACAGGGTGGCGGGCTTCAAGTGAAAGGTTCATGAATGTTGGCTATTTCTTTTCTCGGGCCGCTTATGGGACAGTCGTTTGAATTGCGTTCCTGGTGACATTCGCATAAATTTTTTATCGATTTCAACGATATGTTCATGGATTCGAGGTTGGGGGCCCAAGTCATCCGTATCCAGTTATTTTGTCCGTTGTGATGTCAATGGTTTTTTGTTGACCTAAAGGGCAGTCATTGAAAATATGGTGTAGCACCGCTCTTGGGGGTTACAGAGAATGCCGAGAACAAAGCGAAATACTAATCTAACAAAACAGTAAAGTACCAGATTTGTCAGTCACGTTTTCGTTTTTGCTGCTGTTATTATCATGTCTTCGCACTTCATGGTTACTTCAATCAAAAGGTTAATCTTAGTGTCTAAAAGTATGTTCTGGGAACAAAATCGTTTTAACCATGTATTTCGCTACTGTTTCGTGCCTTTTTAATGACAGGACAAACTTGTGCTTATCGGTGATGGCCATGAGCCTATGTTCTGCATGTACTGGTAGTTTAGACCGTTTAGCTTTGTACTTGGTGACCCTCATGGTTAGATAAGGGGGTGATGAATTTCTACTCTTATTGTCACAGTACTGAGCGCCCTCAGCTCACTGGTGCAAGAAATTAAACAATTTCTAGCGGAAGCCACCTTGTCATGGAAGCTCAATTTAACCGAGTTAATAGCGATTCGTTTGCACTTGTGAACCGGAAGAAAGTAACGGTTTTATTATCAGGGATTGTCTATGTAAAGCGCTATTACTGTCGGAGAAGAAAGCAAAAACCCTCAGTTGTTACTGCTCCACGAAGTTCATCGTGTGATACTACTGCTATTAACATATCATCCATCGTAGCAGCCCAAGTGAACCTCGTGACATCCCACAGCACTTTACCCAAGTCTTATTAGTCACGTCATTCTTATTAGCCTTACAAGCTTTGCAAATTAATTAGCTTACCTGGGGCATGTAAAATATCCGACTGCTGACTTTCGTGGACCTTGTTCGAAGGTAGTGGAGCCTTGCGCCATAATCATGGCGTAAGATTCCTGCACCTGGTGATACACTGCAAATATTATCTTGGATTTCCTATAGACTTGTATTTAGGGCTCCGAGGCTCATCCACTCGCGCCCTCAGATACCACTGTGTGGCTTGCCGACTAAACATTTCCATGGATAACATCACTAGGGACACAGACGATTCATTCAGCTCTACCTCCTACGGCACGAGCCCCCGGTACGTTGACGCCAGCCGATGTTACCGTGGTTACATATAGCCAAAGCCCTCTGTTTCCCGTACCATCCAGAAATCATGCCTTAAATGAACACAATAAGTGAAAACATAGTGAACACAGCGTGACTGTCCCAGCGCGTTGGTGCGCTCCAGCCGTCCATCTATGTGAACCAGAAAAGCTACATACCGTTAGTTGAATGTCAGAATCACACAACTCATCTTTAGCTCAGAACGCGAGGCGCAATTATGCTCAGGGATGATCGGTGTTTGAGTTCGACAGAAATCATTTTCTACAATGATGCAGAAAATTAAAGTACGTTGCTCTATCAAAAGGAAGCGAGCGATCAGTTGCCACGGAGATCTCTCTGCTGGCCACTTATTTTAGACTTTGAAGATAAAATTATGTTATACAAGCTTCACAGATCCCGCCAAGGCGGACGCCTCCAAACAATTTGCGTTACGCTTGGCCAGACAGAGTTCGTCAGGGACGTCTTCTTAACGGTATAATCCCTACCAAAACTCGTATTCTTGCTTGTGAGTGAAACAAGACATTCCTTTGGAGGTCAGGGAGTCCCGATGAACGGCATAACATAACCCTAAAAGTCATCAATACGATCAAACGTGCAATTTGGTTTTACACAGCGCGAACGAGTTGAAAGATGCAGATGCTTTACACGTTCACAAACCCTATGTTAGCCGGCGGAAATTAATTTAAGCCAAACTGAACCTTAAAGTGAGGAAATGTGGAGTATGATTTCTTCGGCACCTTCCGATTTCAGGTCACATGAGCTACATCCCAGTCTCTAGGCTAACACAAACCATCCGTCTCACAGGTGATATGTTGTCCTCTGTGCATCCTAGGTGGTACACGTTGGAAAACACATTCTTATAGTAGCCCCTACTTCACTCAAATATATCAAGATCTGAATGTTGAACGCCTGTTGCTGGTATACCTCCCGAGACCTCTAGCTTGGTCAAAATGACCAGCGTACCGGATTTCGTCAGCAGTTCTCCGCCTCCCACTCAGTCAGAACACTTGACATAGCCAACCTCAAAAGGGTCTGTCCAGCCCAGTAAGTACCCGTTGCTCATCTGAGGACAGACACTATTTCAGTTATGGTTAGGCGTGCACACATGTCCAGCTGGTGATGCATGTTTACCAGTGTTCTTCATCTAAAGGAAAAACGGCAAGAACTGTAGGTTTGTCATTCCAAAGAATTCTAAGCTGATAAGTGCAGTGGGAGCGTAGCTAACGCCCGACGTGTCCGACCGGAAGATAGACCTTTTCGATTACTCTATCTTTGGTAACGTTTGGTTGGTCAGCAAAGGAGAAGCGTAGCAGTCTACATTAGCGTTGAGGTACGCGCAGCCCTGAACAGAGTTCCGGCTCCGCCATCACTTTGTGAGTCCCTATGAATGAATATTTAGAAGTGCCATTCATCATGCGTAATCGCTGGCGTCAGGGTTCGTGCCCTGTCCGCAACATCACTGTGGAGTGACAGAATGCGCAATACCGACAGAAGGGCCACCGCACCTCAAAAAGGTTGCTCCACAGTTGAAGGTGACTTCACACTTTCGTACGCAGGCCTCACCAGCAAATTAACCTCTGGTGCTTTGACTGCTAAATTTCACAACCTTGTGCTAGAAGTGGGACTTGACGAGCGAGTCACATAACCACGGGGTAGAGAAAATTTCAAAGACCATCTCGGTTGGACAAAGCGTCAGCTGCCATACTCCATAAATCTATAAATCCACCATCGTCGCACACGGTTTTCATATTCCAGAGGAATTTATAAAGCTGGATGGTCATGGTATTTCAACTGCCAACTTAGTCCGCGACCTGGGTATACGTTACACAAACTCATTCAATTCCGCTGAACATATATCTTTCTTAATAGCTAAAACTAGACGAACGATTGAATACATTAAGCACTCATTCTTCCTTCCTGCAGCTCGACTACAGCTTTATAAGCTGTGCGTACGACCCCAGCTTGAGTACTGCACGTTCATATACAGTCACTTGCGCAAGTCTGATAGGCTAGATCTGGAATATCTTCAACGTGCATTCCTTGAGGGTTTAGTGGGTTATCCGTCTTCTCTGAACTACAGAGAACGTTGCCAGACGCTTGAACTAGATCCTCTTTGGTTACGGCTACCGATTTTTATTCACTAACACGAAATTATGAATTTTATATAAAAGGTTTGACCAGAAAATATCAGATTCCATTATTCATCATACTTCACATCATAATTTTACGTTCTCCTGTTTATCACGTAATTTGGCTTTTCATTCTCGACTCCACGATAAATTCTAACGCGAGACAACATTTCGTAACATCCGGACAATCAAAATCCCGTACTGGTTGGACAATTCGTGAAATTCCGTCAATTTTGAGGAACTAACGAAGTCCAGTCCAGAAAATCGTCCATTCCTTCGCAGAACTTGGAACCCTTCCATCTTCCTTCATCCTCACAAAAGTTTCTACATATTTTTTTCCGGAACCGTCTACATCAAATAATGGGGAAATTCTTCGACTGTTCATTTCCTCCATTCTGAAAAACCTTTTTTCTTGCACGACCTTGAACATAAGGCCAACGTTAAACTCGTGAAGCGAGAATTGATGTAACTACTCAGCTTTTTTTATCGAACATTGAAAATTGTGAGAACTATCGTTTTAGAAGCAAGTGAGCCAAATGCTGCTTCATGAACTAAAAGTTTCCTCTATTGTTGTGTCCGCTTTGTTATTTTATTTCCATAATTGGTGTATTGTACAATTAACAATTATGTGTACGGTATGCGTTGCTGCGTGTAATCGGTAGAACGTGAATATCTCCGTTATCTTTCAGTTAAGAAATAATTCGTAGCAAT
>JTDE01010559.1:0-10310 GCA_014338405.1 Paragonimus skrjabini miyazakii | reverse complement strand
GGTGGTTTTCGATCAATGGTCAGTTAAAACAAACAGATATGAGGCCATGACGCAGATTTCGACGATTTCAATTTCTGCAACAGCTACCAAGCCATTAGAACAATTTATTCCAGGAAAATAATTTTCCCGAACACGATAGCTCGGGAACTCACGTTCTACGACTAGCATTCATGGTGTGTTGGCAGAGTTGGAGGGATAGGATCATGTGGATGCGATGTGGAGCGGTACAGTTATGTTGTAGCTCACGTCCTCGTGTCCGCTGGCTTTGCGCGTTGTTGACTTGTTCACCGTTCGAGATGAGGCGTCAGAAGTTGTGTTATGCCTCTTGCGAGTTTAGTCGCCTTCATGTGCGCGCATTACGTGCTTGCAAGTTAGCGCAGGTGAGTTGGCTCAGACGATGCGCGCGCGTGTGCGTGCATGTAACCTTGACTCTCGCAGTGTTGAGGGGACAAGGCGTCACTGTCTATCGGGTGAGTGAAGGTGAATTACGCCAAGCGAAGCCTGTACGTGCAGAGTGGACAGGGTCTGTTTAATCACGCGCTGGCCTGTGGAGCGCGTGATGTATCTGTGACCTTGTGAATAAGCCAGGTATACGTGAGTGAGTGAGACCGTTAACATACGGTTCCCTGACCGGATTTGAGGCAAATGGATGGCAAGGATCGAGCCGTCGGGTTTAGCGCGGGTGCAGAACCGTTGCTGGTTCAATAAAGTGTAGCATGTGAGTGTGCGTGTGAACGTATCGGGTGCGGATAAGTATTTGGCAGTTGCGTCTTATTAAACATTTGACGTTCAGCTCGAAGTTACGGAAATCACCTGTTTACGATTTTCGAAACAAAATCGCCATTGATGGAAGAGGCACTGATAAGAGCACTGGTTTACTGCATGCCAACCCTAATTTGATGTTATAATATGAGTACGGTGTTACGCATGATCGACCGTTTCCCCTGGAATAAGGTGGCAACTGTTTATGTATGCGCGCTTTCTAAGCGATGCGTACCCTACAGATCCTTGCTGGGAAAACATAGAAAGACTAAGAAATCGGGATCCAGTACCGTGATCCGTCCGTTCACTGTCCTCTTCGGACTTTTCTGTTAATTCAAAAGCAAATCGCTTATCGTGCCTGACAATCTATTATTGTAAAAGCATGAAGTATTTGGAGGTAAACTGCGAGAAATAAACCCTGCCTAGCGGTTTCTAAATTGCTTATAAAGCAATTCGTTAAACGTGAGGCCGATTCTCCAAGAAACAATGTGCTGGAGCTTATGGTAGATAAATTTTGAACTGTGGGCAACAAAAGGGGCGGACAGAAACAAACGGTCTGACAAAATTTATGTACACGGCCTACAAGGTCTTGCACACATACTAGCATAAAGTGTTAGAATTGAAAATTTTCTTTTCGGCAGAAAATGATTCCAGGTCTAGCTGATTAATGAGACTGAGTTTTCAGATGAAATATCACAGTGACCGCTAACGTGAAGACAGGAGAAAATGTAGTATTCCGGAGGATATTGGGTGATTTCTCTGTTATTGTTGACTGACATTAACCGATCGTTTGCTTGAAACAGACGAGACCGTATTCCAATGAACAAATCGATTGCTCAACTTCGGCACTACGATGGGTTTCATGCGTTCCTGGTTGTCCGTTCTTTTTAAACGATAATCGCCATCTTTGGTCCTAATGTGGGCCAGAATCAATCACCTTCCTCTGTTCCAATGAAACTGGAAATGTACGGTTTGATGTTTTCTTGACTCTGGCTCGTTCCATCGGCGCTTGCGCACAAACATTGTGGACAAACAACTTTTAGAAAGGGCACATCGAGCCCGAATCATACTTCTGAATCAAGCCAGTTTGCCAAAACCCGACTGCTGAGACCTCCTAAAATGTGCCTACAACAGACAGAAACTCAAAAGAAATGAATTCACTTCTCTTCTGAGAGGTGATTGTAAGCAACTTAAACTTAACAAAGCATTGTCCGCTAAAAACGAGTGGATGAAAAGTGCACAGTCTTAAATAACACACAAATCTATTGGGATTTATATCGTGTGGCAAACACAAACAAAGTTCAACAAGAGAGCGGAAAATAGTTACATGCATAACACATCGCCTAGCACATTTCATCGCATGCCATTAAATCATCAAAAAGGAACAAGTGAATTTATGATAAGCGAAGAGGCCCTGAGTCACAAAAACGTACTGTTAATCACCAGGCTCAAAGCGTTCCGCCTGGTCCAAAAATTCAGCCAGCTTTTCAGCCTTGGTCAAGTATTTGGGGGAACGGAGGAGAAATTCACGCTGATATTGCAACTGTCGGGTCCCTTCCAAAAATCTCTCTAAAATAGGGCTTTTTCTCTGCTCTCATCTCTTCTACAAACGCCAGTCGCGTAATTCCCCTCAACTGCTGTGTATAATCCATCAACCTTTCTTTATTGCGTTGGCGTCTTTCGTGAAACTTCCTCCAAGACTCAACTGCAGGACGAAGGCCTGTAATCCCTCGTCGTATAAAATGGAATAGGCCCTCAAAATCCCCTGGGGTGTAAAAACCAAGAACGTTTCCATATGCCTCACGGAAAATTAAAGTCAGCACGACGTCCGCCTGCCGGTCTGGGTCGAAGTGTCTCACATAGCGGTGCACTTGAGCTTTCCAGATATGGGAGTCTTCTCTAGTAATGTGTTTATCTGGTGCTGGAAGCCAACGCTGCTTTCGCACGTGACGTGCATGTTCAGTGTCTGAAACACACACTTTCCCAGCTTCCTGAATAAGCTTCGGCATCTCATCGGTGTCTTATGAACTGAGCATTATCGGAAAATTAGGGTCCCACCCTGGGTGTCAAAATTGTAATATTCCAATGAGTTAATCAAAAGTGACAACACACACAATGTTCAACGTTCGTAATCGAAGTACAATTGGGTATAGCTCATACAAAAAAGAAAAGTCACAAGTCAACAAGAAACGTGTATTAACACAACACATATGCCGAAGAAAGTTCGATTCACACCGTGTCTATGTCCATATATATAGGAGCTCCCACAGTCCGGAAACAAACGACCAATCAGAAGTGACCTCATGCTCGTTGACCGCTGGCCTCAGGTTCTGGTTGATCATTTTCCTCAGTCCCGTGCATGGACGCAGCCAGCCCGCTTGTTCGAGCACCTGAAGGGAAGCGGAAGGGAGTAAATGTGGTCAAAAAATGGCAACAAACTACCGGTATAACAATCCTAAAAGTTGAGTCGACCGCTACTAGACACATTTGCATAAATCCACACGGACAAACAGGATGCCAGTCGTTCGTCAACGTCATTTGCGGCGCTGATAGAGTTTTCCGGGTGTCTAGCGCTGGCGCTACACAGAATCACCCGATGGAAGTCATCGCCACCCAAATGGAGCCCTGTCGCCGACGTCTGAGCGAACAGGAGGTCGGGGAAGTACTGCCGTGGCTAATGTAGGGTTCCAGCTCATTCACGCTGTGCAGCTATCTACGGAGTGGGTTCGACAAAAACACGTCTACTAGGGACATACGCAATTTACGTGCTAAATACGTGGGTCAAGGAAGTCCTCCATCAAACCTTTTAGAACTTGCCGCCAAACTTTCCGATTTAGGGGACGCCGGCTGTGTTCTAGATGTCGAAAACCGTATGTCGCAATTCTTCGTCAGGACTTCCGAACAACGAACTTTGTACCAGCGCCACCTCGAGGTGAAGAAAATAGACGCCACGTATCGGAGCTGCTCGAACAGGTACTACCTCTTCGTCCATGTTGTGGTTGACGCATGCGAGACTGGACTGCCAATCTGCTTCAGATGACTGGCGAACGAGATGACCGGAGCCATTGCACAGTTCCACCACACATTCATCTAATACGCTGGGCACACAAACACAAGGACGATGAACATGGACGACAGCGCTGCTACTCAGGTAACGATTGCTCAGGAACTGTCGCTAGTATGGCAATTATTGTGCCGAATACACATTCTAAAGAACTACACCAACGTATGAATCTCATCGTATTCACTTTAATCACTTTAATAGCGCCCTAATTCTATTGCTCTCCAACACAATCATAAAGCCATGCATACCAGGCGTGTGGCGGTATTCTCAACCTCACTGCACGGAATCCAGCAACTGGACCTAACGTTCTTCAACTACCTGCAACAACGGCTGATTCCGCGAGCCAGCAAGTGGTGTAGCAGTCACTCTCCGATGTCTCCAACATTTGAAACGCAAGACAACAATTTCATGGTGGCAACACATCGCTCCATCATGCAACACGACTTCGATGGTGGCATTCGCCTGTGAAATGCGGTTGAACGAGTTGGCAGTGTTTTCCGGCACATCATGAACAACAGGCAGGCTAAGCTGGCAACAAAAAGCCGCGCCTTCCACCCGATCTCCAGTAATCCCAAACTGAACGCCATCGCAAGTAAACTGGTACCATGGACAGTGGACAGACTCTTGGCGTACATGCAGGCCAAATAGGAGTTCTCCGTGGATTCAACCGTGATACCGTTAATGGTAATCTAGAGTGGCAGGGAATTACAAAGGACCAACCGGCAGAACTGGAACTGCGACTGCTAAATTTCCGTAAAATTTATGATGCTGTGCATGCTGTGCGGTTCCTTTATAACCACTCAGATGGACAGAACGGTGAGTCTCTCGTTTATCATTGTTCATGTCACATCAGGAAATTTTCCAATTACCCCAAGGTGGACTCGTGAATTTAACGCAACATTCACAAACCGACTTTCACATTCGAAACAACGCGCATGACCCACGTCGGATCATCAGGGCTGGCGGCATTTAACGAACTCGGATTACTGGCATTCCGAAACTTCTCACACGAAACGCCCGAACAATTAATACTGGACAAGAGGAGATTTCTTCTGACATGTCCAAGTAATCCATTGCTGCCTTACTTCCCTGTATACGAAAAAACACCGGCATTCATCGTCGATCTGGACGCCTCTACAAACCCCGACCAAGCTACAGTCACCAACGTGACAGACAACACAGCTGATCTTCCTTACACATCAATTGACCAACCCGGAGAATCAATGTCAATCCCCCGCAACATCCGTCGACGAAGTCTTCTTATTTATCCGTTCACCGTTCCAAAAGCGGCCGCGCCAAATTACGACAGTTCTCGACGACCCACAACCAGGACCCAGCACCAGGCTACTTCAAATGACGCCGCAGGCCTACAATCAGGAAATCAACCACTCGGAATTGTCTACGAACGTTTGCGGTTAATGCGGACGGTACGGGTCTCCATCCAAAGATCAAAGCATGGACACTTGGACTCGATGGTAACACTGTCCCCAATGGTACCACTGTGGGTGCGTATACGTCCCCACTTTCGCGGAGAATTTACTTTGCACACGCTGCTAGCGTCACTCCGAGAGGTCTGCCCGTTCAACGCTTGGCATCACGGATAACACATGAGTTCCCCTCGTAAACCCGGTATTCTCATTTTTTCGCAGGCCTGTCGTTTAAATCCACACCCTCCTTATCGTGGCGCGGCGTTGAAACCGGGGCATACACCAAGCCAACGGGGCTCTGGTATTAAAACCTTATGTCATCGACGTTTGCACTAATGCTCTTTGGTTGGCGCACTTTTGGATAGAACACGAAACGTTGAAGAACAACTGTGAATATGTTGCAGTCACTTGCGGAGGAATAAAATTATGATATCTATACTGTAAGTAATCATTCGTTGAAAGCGTGCACATCAGTCGTGATGGGACTAATAAGCAATGCCAGTTTGTGAGACCGGACTGATCGTTAGCTGTCTGGGTTGGTCAGCGAGAGCTGCCCATATCTCATGATTTGCTCTCTTTGGGTAAGTTGGTCAGTCGACCTAGCGAAGTCGTACGAACCAAGTCAGCGAGTAACAGCACGACTGATATAGATTTGACACACGTCGTTTGGCATCGAAGGTCGCTTGGAATATGGTACTAACGCTCCACTGTGGTTACATCGAGTGGATTGTGTTTTGTGATATCAGAGTGAGTTTAGCTGGGTCCATCCTAAATCCGTATTGCGTTATCTTTTTAATCAGTGTTAAAGGTGCTTAAGGTGAAATAATGGCCAACTCTTGTGAGTGCCGACGAGGTCCGCAGTTTTCTTGAGTTGGATTCTTATTTTCGACGGTTTGTTCCCGGATTTATTCACGTGGCTAAACCCTTAACAACGTTGACGGAGAAAGGACGTTTGTTCGAGTGGTCTGGTAGATGCCGACAGTCGTTTGACCGGCTGAAAGATACGTTGTGCACTACCCCTAGTCTGACGCTTCGGGATACCAAGGCAGGCGCGAAAATGTTTATCCTAGACACGGACGCTAGTGAAGTTGCCATAGAGACTGTACTATCCCAATTAGGTAATAACGATGTAGAGCGCGTCACTGTTTATGGAAACAGAAACCTCAACAAAAGTGAAAGGAATTATTGTACTACTAGAAAAGAGATGCCAGCCTTGGTGCATTTTATCAGACTCTTCCGTCATTGTCTCCTAGTATGACCTTTCTCGGTTCGAACGGACCACTAATCTCTTCAGTGGTTAAGAAATTTCAAAGATCCGGAAGGACGAGTTGTCCGTTGGCAAGAATTTTTACAACAGTATGACTTTGAATGCGAACACAGGACTGGATTACCCCACCGAAACGCTGATGCGTTGTCTAGACGACCGTATGGTAGACATGGAGATTACCCGTCATGCTGGACTGGTCACTCAATGATGGTTACTCTCAGACCGGAGCAGGATAATCGACAAACAATCATCCAAGGCAACGGTGCCGATCTGTAGATCATATACAACCGAATAAAAGAGGGTGGTTTACGTCCGACCACCGAGAAGGTGACAGGATGTATTTGGGAGGCGCGCTATTTGTGGTCGTGGTGGCACCATCTCTACATGGCCGACAATGTTCTTTACTACCAATACGACCTCAAATATGCTGCCCTGATTGTAGTACCAGAATCAGCGGTCCGTGCGTTCGTGGAGGAGCTTCATGAGAATTTGGGGCATGCGAGCCAGGACAACTTGGAAGCAGCCGCAAGACAGCGTTTCTGGTGGCCTCACCAACGAAGAGACATCAGGGATGTGTGCAGTAATTGTAACCTGTGTGCACAAATTGAAAGCCCTACGAGACGGAAAGGTACACCGTTACAGAGTATGTTGACGAGATACCAGGATGAGATTGTAGACGTTGATATTTTCTTGGACCACTACCGCAGACTAGCCGGGGAAACAGAGACATCCCAATGATAGTGGATCATTTCACCAAGTGGCGTGAAGCCGTGTCAGTTCCAACAGCAGACGGCGCAGCAACCGCCAAATTCATCTTTGACAGTTGAATTTTGCGCTGGGATGCCTCGACCCAGCTGCATTCTGGTCGGGAATCAAATTTAGAGAGTGAGTTGATGCATGACCTTTGTCGAATATTAAGCATGAGGAAGACGAGGACGAGTGGAACGCGTCAATCTCACGCTAAAATCTCTCCTAGAGGCGCTCGTGAATTCAGAAACATCAGATCGCGGAACGAAGTCGTTTTTCATTGCCTGCTTGCATACCGTGCTAGCGTCCATTATTCTACAGCACAGTCAACAAATTATTTGTTGACAGGAAGGGAAATGCGGCTGCCACCTGGTTTGCTTGTTCCTAGGTTACCGCCAGACAACCTGTTGACTTCGGATTACTGCATCCAGTTACGTGACCGATTGATGAAGGCATATAACTTAGCGCGTAAACACCTGTGAACGGTCCAGCAGAGCCAAAAGGATTATTGTGATAAGAAGGCATATGGGAGCCCCCTACAACCTGGTGCTAGAATCTGGCTACGTGCGGAAGCGCCGAAGACTGAAGTTCCCAGAAAATTGTTTCCTGAATGGAAGGGACCAGATACTGTGAATGAGATTATTTCCGAACCCACCTGTACCATACGTGGAGCCAATGACAACCGGTCTGGGATCAGAGCAGTACATTTCAATCGGTTGAAGCCGGATACTGCAGGACGGGATCGACCGATCAATGTGGATGATTTGGGGGTAACTGAGGAGTGCACTATATCGCTCGGAGAAGAATTGTCAGAAGCACTGCAGTCAATGCTTTCGACAGGTGGGAGTGGTGTAATAGCATGTAGTGTGTCGCCATTTCGTTTGACCGAATATACTCCCTTCCGCTTCCCTTCAGGTGCTCGAACAAGCGGGCTGGCTGCGTCCATGCACGGGACTGAGGAAAATGATCAACCAGAACCTGAGGCCAGCGGTCAACGAGCATGAGGTCACTTCTGATTGGTCGTTTGTTTCCGGACTGTGGGAGCTCCTATATATATGGACATAGACACGGTGTGAATCGAACTTTCTTCGGCATATGTGTTGTGTTAATACACGTTTCTTGTTGACTTGTGACTTTTCTTTTTTGTATGAGCTATACCCAATTGTACTTCGATTACGAACGTTGAACATTGTGTGTGTTGTCACGTGTGACTGGCTTATTGGAATATTGCAGATAAGTTTCGCCATCAGTTGCTTGTAGGCTCCTCGTATTTAGTCACTGAAGTGTGTAAGCATTTCAGAATTGAATTACCGTTGTTCGCAGGTTGGTTCTGATTACCTGATTTTAAATTAAGTTATATACGCTAGATTATCTTGCCGGTAATATGCCCCGAGTCTCTTATCCTTGTTTTAACAAGCAGTGTGGCAAAAAGATGGTGGCCGGGATTCAATTTAACATATGCGATCAATGGCGGCATCAACCGTATGCGTGGATGAGCACAAAGATATATAAACAGCAAAAATTCTGACTTGTGCTGGGTCTGTGTAGAACAAAAGACCAGAGGAAGAAAGTTGTTTAGTCTTTCAGAAGGACCGGAATCCGTAATTAGTGTTTCACACAGCTCAAATTCCAGACGCCGTTCCCCAAGCCAAATCATTAACCACACTGGTAATTCTGTTCCTGCGAGAACCGTGACTAAACGTGGAATCTCGTCATAGGGTGTGTGCACTCGGATGGCCTGCTGCAAGCAGCCCGTACGCCCCACACCGGGAGGTGGTACAGTTTTGCGCTCAACGCCACCTGCGTCATCGGTGATACGCCCTAAGAACCCCACCTTGCCCCCCAAAATTCCAAAAGGGCAGTGAGTCAACCCTGGGATAACAAAAGCCAATTACATATAAAGCTCCTGGACCTTGGAAACCAATAATTTTGACGCCAAGTGGGTAAATGAAGGAAGATTGCAGGACGCTCCTAAATTATCGCGTGCACCTCAGCCCGACTAATGTCGATATGGTGCTTACACGGATAGTGCAACACAAAGCGCTTCTACGTAGCGTCACGGTCACTCTACAAAAATATATTAATTCAGTTAGACAATTACAGAGTTCCTAAAAGGTCACCCTAAAAAGGGGCAGGAACACATTTATCCACGCCCCCGAACCAGTCATACAGGATCTTAAACATAGGAGATCTTCGGAAAGAAAAGTAATTCCAAGTGTTTCGAGAAACGCTTAAATATCCGGAGCGACGAAATGGCGGCGAGTGCACAGACTTGGTAAGCGGATTTTAACTGACACGCAAGCGAACCGTCCCAGATCGCTTTTAGTCGAATTTCCGGACCGCAGCATTCACGATCTGCTACTAACCAAGGCTGACACGATGGTTTAGAGGATGCCAAGCATAAAATTTGCAGGAGACACAGCCATGCACCTCACATCTGAGCCATATGTGGCGATGTCAGCTGCACCAGAAGTCAAAAGCAAGTGTACCGGCACAAACCAGGGTCAGGATGCAAATCACAGCTCCGATGGAAAAAGACGACGATGCAACAGTTTAGGAAAGCCAACCACCGATGACAAAAATGGTTTACCTCGGTCCGTTTCATATCCTCATATTCAAAAAACGAACCCATTCCTCGGAGGAAACCTCCGATGGATTAGATGTTACCAGTCTGCGGAGTAGTCAGAAGGCCAGATCGTCGGAGCTGAAACGCATGCTGGCGAATTTGTGCAGCCTGCTTAATATGAGAAACGGGCTGCAAATAGCGATTCACTTCTTAGATATTTGCTTACTCACAGAAACATGCCTCAAAGAAGAAATAGAATTGAGGGATCGGGCGCGTGGGTTTCAATGTTGTGGCAGGGATTGTCGCAATGCCGTTGGAGGCGGTTGCCAATTATTGATCAAAAGTTTTGTAAGGCAGTCCCCCGTGAACTGTGACTGCAGTTGACTGAGTATCCAAACCGCCGTCAGCCATCTCCCTGTCAACCCGAGCTGATAGTCTTCGAGGCGTATCGAATTCTGGGTGCGCAACCAGAGGATT
>JTDE01010554.1:0-11430 GCA_014338405.1 Paragonimus skrjabini miyazakii | reverse complement strand
CTTAGTCTTTTCTCAATAATTTTCACCCTTCTTAGTAACGTTTTCTTCTAGGATATTCCGCGTCACTGTTGAGGTGAGCGGTGGCCCGAGCCACAGTACCTTTTGGTCAGGCTCATGGCTTTTGTGATGATGATGATGACATTGTCTACCACAATAAACTATCTAACATAACCAGTTCACAGAGGAATAAAATCAAATCGAAAACAGACGAAACATGTGCTCCATTAATTCAATGCACGCATGGGAACCAACTGTGCAAACCACACGTTTTGCTTACGTGTGTGTGTTAATATGGGTTGGGGCGATCGGAATACGGAGATGATTGTGAGTCGACAATCACAGAAAAACAGTGTCATACGTCACTAAGTACATAGGCACAGAATCAGATGAACTTGGTAATTTGAACCATTGGATAACAAAGAGATGAAGCATCTAGTTTGAACAAAATACGAGATGAACTATCTGAGTTTGGTCAAGAGTCAAAATGCGATCGAGTGTACGACATACGTGGATGTCAAATCAAGAACTTACTGGATAAGACTGTGAGTAAGAAAACGAAATCGGTGAAGGATATCAGTGCCCTGTCACCAAGGCGATAGAAGACAGAATCTTTGGGGATGTTTAAATCCAGGGTTTCAGTCTGAAACAGAGAATAGCAGGGTCGCCAGTGAATTGGTTAAATGAGGCAAACGAACTCAACCAAGTTCTCCTGTTTGAGATATATACGCAGATAATCCTAATTTCGAACGATTGCTAACTAATCAAATGAATATACGGAGGCGGAAACATTCGGTTTGATTAAACGGCCAAGATACCTATAGTTGAAAACACAGTCCGAACTAGCAGGCCGTCGTAGCCAATTGCGAACAGCGATTCAAGAAAGTTAACTGACGGTTTCAGTCTGTACATCGCGGAAACTGTACAGTTGAGAAATTTAGGAGGTCACGTGCGAGAAATTGTATACCGATGCCAGTTTACACGAATCCAAACAGCAACACCGGAGATGGAACCTGCAAATGTGCGACTGGCGATATATATATATATATATATATATATATATATATAAGCAGATGAAAAGTTTCCGAATAAGAGATGATATGCGATGAAAAGCAAGGTCAATCACTGGTCTACAAGCCATATTGACATTTCAACGTACATACGAAGTTGGGTATTTTAGGTTCGAAAAAGCGAGGACAGTGTGAGGTGAGGCTTTTGAGTACAGACGCAGTTACACTGGAACAACCTTTAGCAGTGATACAATCCCGTTGCATCAACTGAACGGATAAACGAGAAAAAAACGCACACACACGTGCGATCTGAACAACCAATAGGAACTAAGGTATCCTAAAGCAGCCTGTGTTAGAACTTGAAATTGAGTATCAGGATGCAACGCTATGTTATGTGCTATACTGTTATGTTGCCATGCTGTTTTACATACGCTGCGCGTCTTATCCCCGTGTTTCCCGAATGTACTGCTCTCCTGTTCTGTGTTACAGCTTTTTTGAAAAAGTACTTGTTTATAAACCGCTCAATAACTAGCTTGTGATTCCGTTCATCCACAATATGTCTTTGTTTCGCAAGTTAGTCAGACGATTAAGACACTGTTCACCAAAACACCAGCACAAAGGACGTTAGTTATCCGCTATTTGTAATTAACACAGCCAATGATGAAAATGACGGCTTACATGATACCAACAAACTTTCACGTCTATAAAAAAGGAGTGTGATGCAATTGCTTACAACTAGTAGATGACAACATGGATAATAGAAAATTAGTCTACAGGCGTAGTACAGACGCAAATACGAAGAGTACATGCAGCAGAATGCGCAGACAACTTGTAGGCGAGGTACAAAACAAAAAAATCCTTTACCGGAGTCGTCTAGCAGTCAGGATGGATGATGCATCAAGGGATAAAGTGGCTAAATGAGATTGTTCACACAAGAACATGCGTGTGGAAGCCGTGAAAATGGTGCTCTAAGAAAGCAGCGTTTGCGTGCCACACATAAAAGAGGGGTAGGGGGAAGGCAACTTACCTTATTCATGAAAAAAGTAACATTTCTCTACGTTTCACAAACACGTTAAAGGAGAACGATGGTAAAAACGGAAATTAGGGATAGCCACTAACATTTCGGAATTCGATATCAATGAAGCAAAACAAACACTGAAGTCACATTCAATCTATATACAAAAATGCACTAGCACAATGGAATTAATAAGACAATGTACTGTCATATCGTTAGACTGTAATATGATTGACGATGTATTCACGAAAATAACGTAAGCAAACAGCGCATTCGTCAATCTTCAACATCTGTGGCGATGCACAGGCGTCGGATTGTCGAGCAGAGGGTTTACAATGCGTGTGTACACTCAGTTTTGCATCTTGGAGAAGATACTTGGTTCATTCGTGCGAAAGATGCCCATGCATTCTCCGTTTTCCACCATCGTTGACTCCACAAGTTAGGCTGTGCCAAACGGGCAATTTGTGTGGGCAATGTGATGTCCTGTCGGTAGGCATTTGAAAAATGCGCAAGTTTGCGATCGATAACCATAGCCAAGCATTGACGTAGTCACTGGTTACGGAAGCCTTGACTACTTGGCTGCGCGAAGCTGGTACGTGCAGTCTTTCGCGTTTAGGAAATGACGACAACCGACATCGTTGGTTAGAAGCGTTCATTAATTAGGCAATGTACCGTAGTCAATGACGTACGACTGCTGCCGCTTCGTATACATAAATCTCTATTGTCTTTACTTAATTCATCTTTTCCGTGAATTTATGCTTACTTAGTAATCTTCCACTTCGCGGGAAACTACCAGGATCAATGGTGACCCGCTTCACGGTGTTCACAAGTACAGCTCAAGGCTAAAAATGATGACAAAAACTAGCGAAAGAAAGTTTATTTTTAATATCATCGTACATCGTATCCTGTGTAGTGTCTTGTACCACTACTGTGGTTGTTCTGAGTTCTTGGGTTAGCACCTACTATGTTCTCGAACTCATAGAAAATTACGAAGTGCATAGAATGAAGCAACTGTATGATAGTAAAAAGAAAGTTACGTTGTAAAAATGGTCATGAAAAGCCATTTGTCAAAGGAACGAAATGTTGGCGCTTTGTTTAATGTCGATGCATAGTTTGTGTCGTCAATCCTTCAAGAGAAATCACTCCCTAAAGACCTACTTTAATCAAACCCAAAGTATATAGGTCTCTAAATCGGACAATAAAGGTCGTGGAAAACGCTTGAAAAAGCCGTACACATGTTCGCCCTAATCCATAAATATTCCGTTTCAGATATAAACACTTTGAAAAAAAATTGATGGAGACAGTTGACATCGGTTAGCTGGGTCGGAACTTACAAGAAAAAAGGGCACATCTCTTGAAAGCAACGCTCCATAATATCAGATGTGCGCCGGTTGAATATCCATTTGCTGCATGTGGACGAAGCAATTTGTTATTGTTGTTTATACCTTTACATCGGTCAAGCACGTGACCTTCGTTGAATACCGCTCAATCAAATGGGAACCAAGTCAATCGGCCCAGAACAGTTCCACAGAACTCTGTGAATCCGGCTGCAAATAATCGAACAATGGTAACTGACTGGAATGTGGAAGGTGAATTGGCAAGTCGCAACTCCGTCAAAAAAACTGGGGTGAAAGAGTGCTCGTGTAGGGAGTCACGAGTGACGGATTCAGCAATGGCATGAACATTCCCACAATGCAAAGTGATGGTGATTCGATCAATGCATCAGTTGCCATTTGGTCAACTGAAAGGAGCAAGTTAATCTTTCTGCATCATACGGTCAAGGGTTTGAGCCACACGGATAACTGAGAAATATTTGCCGGCAACATGGTTGGTTTAGAACGCTCAGTTAGTTAAAGAGACTGATATAGGCCAGTAGAGGAGCGAATTCGTGCAGAATGCGTTGCACACTTTTGTCTAACTGTGTATGGTACAAGGGATGCGTCATTTAAGTAAACAAAGAAGATGGTAATACAGTGGGTTCATGTGCAGATAGATCAAGTGAAGAAAGGATTGCCTACGGAAAATGATACCCAAGTAACTGGAGACTGGAAGCGAATACATGCCCCTGAGAGCGTAATGAATCAAAATTATACTACCTGGAGGATGTTAACTATATCTGATCCATTGCTTCGTCAATCAACATGAAATGTGCATATATGACCTGTGCGAACTGAGCGCCGGAAACCATCTTGTCCACTACTCGTCCGAGAGTTTATCTGAACAGTTTACAATGTTCCTCTGTGACATTTGTCTGGTGTATGACAGTTAAGTCTTCATAAGTAGCTGATAACAGATAGCACTAGGCGTGCCTTGCCATTCCAGTGACAAGTTGATGAGAAGTAGACGACTGACTTACTACACAATCATAACGAAACATTGTCAGCTCACCTTAGGATCATAGCGCTTGAAGCTGTCCAGTTCTAAACCTTCAGGCTGTTTCAAGCCCGGAGTGATGGCATGCACGAAATCATCCGGAGTCATGTAAATCGTTTCTCCATCTTCTTCTACGCATTTTAACGTAGCGAAGTAACGGAAGATTTTGTCTGGCGTAGAGTAGGCGCGTATTCGATCTTCATAGGCAATGAACTAAAACAAAATCGCACGATATACTGCATTAAACCAAACGAGGTTTACTGGGTCACATGTAGGCAGAAACTAACAGCTCTTTCTCACAGTAATCTCACATCGAATAACTACGTAAGGGAACATTTTACGTCAGTAATAGCAGCATTCAACAAACATAACCTGCATTCCGTGAGACTCAGCAGGCAACGAATCTTAGTACGATTTTGTCAATTCTGATAAATTTGAAAAAGGCTAACAATAGTACGTTAGATGTTTGCGCAATGACATTTCGATCACATCTCATCGGTCACTTTTGTGAAAATAACACGCACACACACACATTATATAGTGAGAGCAACAAGCAAAATAATATCGATCTACTTATATCTGAGACAGTCGATCAGGTGACCAAAGCGGGAGCAAAAAATGCAACTGAAATGATATGGAACATGAACTTGATGCAGCACAACAGTTGCTCCGGATCAAAAGGGCAATACGGAACCAGAAAGAGCAAGATTTGGTTAGAAAACCCATCTTGATCAAACGGAAAGAGTGAGAAATGGTTTAAAAATCCACACAAGTAAAACGAGGATTAAAGAAAGTATACCGATTAACTCAGACTAAAAGGATGGTGTAAAATGAATAGAGAAAAAATATTGGAATCCGTCAGTTATTAGGTTTTATGAATAACAAACCCACCTAACATTCTGGTTCGAGAAGAAGTATGGAAACAAACAGCAAAAGCTGCATCTTTGCCAATTTAGTGAAAGGTTGGTCACTGACTATGTTCAGGCAAATAGTCTGAGAGTCGGCCTTCTTAAGGCTGATCGCCTGGTTTAGTTTGAGTCTGGACAGCACTCTGAAGGCGGTTCTCGGATTCTGTAGTGGAACTCTAAACCGTGATAGCTTGAGTATCCACTGACAAATGACGGTATCTCAATGATAGTCAATGAAAAAGTTAAGTCAATGGTGGTGTGCAAGATTAATGCAGTGGCGCTCGTCGGGACAATGTACTGTCCTGTTCAGTTGTGTTGATCTCTCGGGTCAGATCCGGATCCAACCGCGTCACGTGTGCATGTGTATCGACCCAATTGGCTGAGTGTATAGATGGTGACTGCGCGCATTCGGGCCGATGAATGTGTGGACGCGCATGTGCAGATTGGGACAGTGGGCGTCACTTAGATTAGACTGCTTGACATGTGATGAGTAGCGTGAGAAGGCAAGACGACGGCTACAATTCACTGCGTCTGGTCTGTAGGAAGGGTTTTTTGATGGCACTCGCTAAACAACCGACCCACGAACTCAGGAGCAACTTTGATCCGCGTTCATTGTGTGTACCGAGGTGTCTCGTAGTTGCTCCCACAAACAACCAAATCTGCATACCTGCCCAGTGGCTAGTCGGTCTGATTGGGCCCCTAAGGTCGTGTACACACTAAAGAACACTTTCGATTTCGTGGAATTGATCTTGAACACGAACCTCAAACATCGGCTAATAACTTCACTTGATGCTGAGTTATCATTCACAAATGTTCAGTTTGACGAGAATTTTAACACTGCTTGGGCTACTGAGCATAATTTGAAGCATGACCTTCCCAACGATGGGCTGTTGAAGTTCATAAAAATACGTAAATATGATATTCAGTCTATGCCCAATAGGACTTCTTATAGACGAATACAAGAAACTGCAAACAGGAGTCCACTAGGACCAGCGTTATGAGCCAAGAACGTGGATGGTGCAAGGATCGTTCACTCGGAAAACCAACACGTGGGATATGGGCTTCAATACAACTAACAAACACACTCATTTGCATATAACATTGATGCTACGAAGTCACGGCTGTCAATGCCTAGTTTTTGTATACACAAATAACCATTTCGTACCGAATTGCACTCCACTGTTTCTTCTCGTATTTTTCCCGCGGTTACTTCAATATTCAGATACACGCTCATGTCTCGTAACTGAATAGTAATGTGAGTAGTATGGTGCGGTCGCTCGTTTTCTCTAGTGTTGGTGGACATACTTATGGGTCACATCGAACACAGTGACAACCGATATTCGAAACATGTTGCTGTATACGATACGCAGAGGATACGGTTACCGCATTCGACGATCAGTCGCAAATAATAGCGTTTTATCAGCTGCTAAGCTATCTGCACGGCAAAATAACGTTCATCCTTGAGCTCGTACAGAAAGTTTCCAGAAGTTTTGCCGAAGAAAATGCAATTGCACATAAAGGCAGCCTTGTTAAGACTTAGTTTTACAGGTTCCGACGTAATGTGACGGAAGATCTCTTGGAAAATGGACTGAAACTATCATACACTTCACGACAGGTTTACAACTACGCATGAGGACCTCGGTCAGCATCTCAGTTCAGTGGAGAGCTGTATCAGCTCCTTCTGAGCTGAGAACCATCATCGGTGATCAGTTTGTCTACTATTTGCATATAGATTAGTTAGCCGAGCAGCGCTTCGCCACACTGTGCTGAAATAGTTTTATACGGATTATCCGGAAATTGGTCGCATGAAGTCTTGTTTATTGGCCCGGAATCGAGGGGGCTATGAAAGCAATGGTTAAAATTTGTTCCCGCTGTGCTTCTCTTTCTGGCCCGTGAAACACAGTCGGTGATCGACTCACTTCTACTGCTTGCGAAGAGAATAGTCAGTATAGTGGCGTTTCGCCAAGCTGCCTTGAAACAGTCTCATACGGCTCAATCGGGGACTGGTCGTATGAAGTTCCTGACACGAAGTTTTATTCACTGACTTGAAATTGGTAGACCTATAGAATCAGTGGTTAAAAGTTAACTCCGCGGTGCTCAGGCCGCTAAGAATTCAACAAAAAGATTCATCGCAGTCCTCGCCCTATTTGACACGTCCATGGTCTTATCTGAATGTCCATTTTATTGGTCCACCCAGTGGAACCAACTATTTCACTATGACCGACGCTCATCCCAAGTGACCAGAAATACTTCCGATGGAATACGCGACGACAACCAACACCACCTCAGTGCTTCAACGTTTGTTCTGTTACTTCTAACTTTCATATATGCCTGTGTCTGACAACGGTATAAAATTCACGTCTGTGCATTTTAACCAGTTTTATGCACTGCATAGTATTGGGCAAGTCCATCTTCCGTTTTAACGGCCAAAGCAAAGGGGAGGGAATCGACCAAGGGTACGCTTCAAAGGTTCCTGTTCAATTATTGTATAACACTTAAGTTGCATGTCGAGTAGTCTAGCACCATCTGCCGCAATGTTTGGAGGACAACTGCACAGTATTTCTGACATAGCTTAGCCCGGTGAACCGGATGATCTACAAGGCATACTCCTATAGAAAATCGTCGACATGGTGTTGCGGAACGATTGTATAACGTCGGAGATTCAGTATATGTCCGGAATCGTAGAAGCAGACATCCAAACTGGTTAGCTGGAAAAATCAGTAACCGGAGGTCCCAAGTTCTCTTCAACCCCACAGTAGGCACAAACAATGGGTTCGACACGCTAATCAAATAAGACCACGGAAGGCAAATGTCAAGGAAGATATCACCAAGACACCGCCTACTCCACTCGACTTAATGATATACACCTTCAACCTATCAACGATATCTACAACAAACTCAGCTCCATACACATCACCCAACAAGGGATTTATGCAAACGCGGAAGATCATCTAGCAGAACGGGGACACCAGTTAGACCGTCTCAGGCCAATCCTAAACCTCTCTTTTGTGAGTAACATTTGCTGTTCAAAAGGGAGGGGTTAAGGCTGAGCTTCTTTTCGTAGACGCCGGGATTAGCCGTGTTGTTTTGAATAGTGCGACAATCACCATCTCCCAATGGCGTGCTGGTGGTTTTGTTCGTCTTTGCTTTGTTGTCGTCTGATCGGTCATTTACTTATGGCTGATCATATTCGTTTGCCACTGGATGTCGCATTGTTACTGAGCCTGCAATCAGTTTGACTTGGCCACACACGAAATCAACTGTGTTCATGTGCTCTCTACCCCTGTGGGTAAATATAGGAATTATATGAAATATGCAGATAGTTCATATGTTCGCAAGCGTCCAACCGAAAAACGAAAATCTGACATCATTTAGGCGTACTCATAGGCCATGCATTGGTCTAATCAGGAATAGCCTCCAACAAATAGGAAGTATAAATCAATTTGCGACTGCTCAAAGTAGAAAACTGTTCGATCACTGAGATGTGGGTTTATGGTTGTGACCCTATACTTTCACCGTTCATCGCTTGCATAAAGCATCATGCACCATGACCAACAAGCTAGCGCAATGGTCCCCAGTGACATCGCATATGGTAGGAAAAACTAATCGTTGCGGAGCCCGCATTCTCCCTCCTGTTGACTCAGTAAATCTTGAAGATCTTCGTTTACTACCGTCTCGTGATGCATCTGCCGATGCCTTTTAACCCCTGTTTTTACCATGCTCCAGAAGTTCTCAATCGGATTCAACGGTAGTGAATAGGACACCAGCTCTCCACTAGATAATTTTTTCAGTAAGCACACCTTACTGTTCAGTGTGACACGGCGTGTTGTCCAAGCATCGACTGATCGGTGTCGTCGATAAATCCTTTTCAAACTAAGCTTTAAAGCGCAGTCTTAAAAAATGCAGTGTAATCGTTGGGTCCGCAGAAGTTTACTCTAACAGTATATTAATCTCCGACTACGTTAGAATCTTGCTTCTGTCCTTTGCGAGGCTAAGCGGTATTGTACTTGACTCCGTTCAGGAGAGCAACCGTGCGCCAGTCATCGTCCCTTTCGGATGTTTCGATAATACGCCTACATGTTTCAGGACTGATGTGAGTGTATTTTTGTTCGCCAGCTAGGTATGCTAGAAGATTAACAAAAATGTTTTCACACACTGGTTCATTCTCACACTAAAGCTCGAAGTTTATCACGATCTCAAGGCTCACTCTCATTGGCATTGAGATCCGTAAAACCCCTAACCATTCAACTCTTTACTGATCAAAGGAACCAATACTGCGTTGGATTATCAAGCCGAAGGTGTGAGTATTCGAACACTCAACGGAATATCTTAACGCGGTGGGAGGTACGTCCAAAAGCTCACCGCGAGCTGATCAGGGACAGTTTGTGCGACCGGATGAGTCATCGATCGACTGGATCGGACCAACGGGCGAGACAAGGCAGACGAAACAGGATGGGCAACCAGATCGGGGACGCGATTATTCCAACATTCAGAGGAACGCCTCAACACGATCATGGAATACGTTTAAAGCATACAGTGGATAGATTACGGACATCACGAGCGACTGCACGAGCCATCGCTCAACGAAATCGGACCAACGGACGAAGAATGGCAGGTAGAAAACGCCCCGATAGAAGGCGCCGATCATACACATAAACCGGGCAGAAGTGCACACGACATGTGAGCGGGAACCGGGGGGGTGTTGCGGACTGGAATTCTGCCTCATAAACGCGAGCGCGCGCGTAGCATGGTAACTAGTGTGTTGGACAATAAAAGTTGTGTTTTATTGGACGTTTTTTCGCAACAATACGACCGCAGTTTGATAAAGTGGTAGGAACAGAGTAGGATGCTCTGTGCTCCAATTTGAAGGCTAGCCCCATTCCGACTAGGCAAAGCCGTTGACACTCCCAAATGACCTGTACCCTTTCCTCGATAAAAATAACCACAGCGAAGTGCGCTGATTAAGATTGGCTATCCATTTGGGTTAGTTGAGTCAACCACGGTTTTGCTGTCACTTCCAAGATTCTAACGCAGAAATTCTAGTGTTTCGAAGTGGATTGCTTTAGTATGTAGTGGAAAACCTTGCGCTTTGAAAAGGAAACATATATACAAAATGGTTTACCTCTAGTGCCTGTTTATCCGTAGCTGATTTTCCACTTTAACCCTCCTATCATCTTTCTACTTAAAAAAGGCTGCTTTTCCACTCCCGTTAGTCGATTTTTGATAGCTATCTTCGACAATCGCTATACAATCCATGCTCTCAACAGCTCATCAATACGCGTGAGTGAGACGGAGGGACTATAAACTGCCATCTGTAGCAAGACCGTGTTAGTTGAGGAACACCAGAAGTCCTTGTTGTTACCTAACTGAACGCAGCTATACCGTCATTCTTAACAGTCCCCTCGGCTAAGAACGTCATGCGGCTCTCATCAGTGTTGGAAAAAATTATTAGGACTTCTGGATGCTCAATGGCATAGAAGTATTCGGCAAAAATATTGTTAGAATCGGGGTGAAAAGTAATGAGACATCTAAAACAAAATTAACATTGGTCACCGTCTGTGACAAAAATATGGGGGTGGCGTCCATGAAATTTTGGAGGCTCTCGTTAGGATAGTAAAGATGACGCAGGTGCAACAATTTACTTTCTCTGTTACTATCGTAAAACCTCCCGGGGATAACAATATCGGATTACTGTACGTCTAGATTTTGGCAGACAGACGGTACCCAAACACGATTTTGGATAGCCCAAGCTCGTGGCTATTCAGGGCTTGAAGTGCTGGGATGAAAGAAGAAGTAAATTCTTCATCATAACCATCATTATTAATAGAGTTCGGACACCCGAAGAATTAATTCAACGACTTACGGAGATGCCGTTGCTGCTGAATGGAATATCCGCGAAAGTGTGAAAACGCCAGCTCCACACACTGAATCCCGACTACACTGTCACCTCTTCAATCTTAGAGAGGCAGTAATCTGTCAACAATGTTCTTCAACAACACTTCCCTTTAACTTCATCATCATCATCACCATAGACAGCAATACATCAGTGGTTCACACTGATGCTTAACTGCCACACAACCATGAAGAAAAAGAAACAAACCCTGTTTAGGAAGAGAGAAGAAAAAAG